>JAABOM020067145.1:0-39581 GCA_011800125.2 Solanum clarkiae | reverse complement strand
AGTTTTGTTTGTAGATATAAAAATACAATTTTTATGTATTGAAAAAAGAATGTACAAGAGACTACATAGTGAAGGAGACAGAAATAGATGTATATGCTTGTAGAACAATTAAGAAAAAAGATAGTTAGATTGTAGTGGAAGAAGTCAATAACAAAACAAACTATTTGTCAAGGAAGAGAGAATATGAAATGGAGAGAAGTAGAAAAGAAAGAGAAAAGATAATAATTGTGTTTTATTTTTTAAAAATATATTACAAAGAAATATTTCTTAGTAACCTGCGATAGCAAGTTAATATTATTTGATGGTGTAAAAATTAGGTACATTGACAGTGCACCAAAATTAAACTCTTAAATTATATGCACCGTCAATGTACAAGATTTTCTACACCATCAGGTAACTTTAAAGATGATTACCATAATTTTTTCAAGTAATATTTATACTTTTTGAAAAGAATATAATTTAGAAAAATATTAAAGCTAATTTGAATCCTAATTATACTATAATCCAAATTCCTTACTAATTTTTAGATTTTTTCCTTTCTTGTCTTTTCTTTTAATTTTTGTTCCTTTCATTTTTCTTAAATTATTCTGTTCATCTTTTATTTTATTTTTTTAAAAAAAACCCTAATTTATGACATTCATAAAATATGTAATAAAAAAAAAGATTTGAAAGAGATGGAAGATGTGGGGAGTTGTTCAAGAGATTTTTCGTAAGAGATTTTTCGTCTTCTATGAAAAATATAATAATAGAAAAATGAAACGAACGCTTCAAAAAATATTTAATTTTGTGAAAAAATATAAATCCTATCATCAATAAATAAAATTATACATACATACATACATACACACATACATACATACACATACATATATACATACATACATACATACATACATACATATATATATATATATATATAAAGGTTAGCTTTGCTTGTAGAAAAAGAATGTACAAAAAACTACATAGTGAAATAGAAAGAAATGGATGTATATGCTTGTACAACAATTAAGAAAAAAGATAGTTAGATTATAGTGGAAGAAGTCATAGAAAAATAAACTATTTGTAAAGGAAGAGAGAGGGTGAAACAGAAAGAAGCAGAAAAGAAAGAGAAAATAATAATTGTGTTTTATTTTAAAAAATATAAGTAAATAAATAAATATTAATATTTCTTGCTATCCTGCGATAGCAGGTCAATATTATCTGATGATGTAAAAATTAGGTACGTTGACAGTGCACCAAAATTAAACTCATAATTTTAACTCATTAACAAAAACATTCAAAGACAAAATTTACACCATACTTTTCACTATTGCCCTTTGTGAAATCATAAATATGTAGTGTAATTTATCTTCTAGAAAATATAAAACTTCAATAAATGAAAACGCAAATATGGAAAAAGCTTCAAACATTCTTCTTGAACTTTGAACAATTCAACTATTTTGAACATTGAAAAAAGTCTCAAAAATTTAATGAATTTGAAACGGAGGGAGTACTATTAAATGGAGAAACATAAATAATCCACTAAATTTAGCTTATGTTATGTCTCGGCCATAAATTATTTGGTGAAAATGAAGAGAGAGGAAATGAATAGGAGAGCCTTCTTAAGAAGATTCCTGGACGGGAGGAAGTTCCTCCTCATTTCTTGTGCGATTTAATTGAATTATGTCTTTAAATAAAAAGAGAAAAATCAATTAAACCTTAATCACTAATAGATTGTTTGGAAGGCGATTTTTCGTGGTGTGACATGATATGGTTAGTAAGAGAATCATGTTTGTTTTGATTGTTTCATTAATTATATGGTATAGTATGATTTAGTTTCATGGTTATGTAACATGAAAATTCTCACTTTTTGAATCACTAATTTGGCGATATCTCATGGTTCTCTTATTGTTTTTTTCAATTATACATTTACTTAAATTTAAATAATTTTAATTTATCCTTTATTCTTTATTAAACTTTTACCCTAATATATGTATTGCTTTTGTATTACGCATTTCCCTCCGCATCAATTTTTGAAACTTCTTGTCCTCCTCCCATTTTTTTCTTTCACGTTTTAGTCTATTTTTTAGGTTCGTTTTTTAAAAGTTCTTACTTTTTTATTTTCTTATGTTGTTTGTATAGATTGGAGATATATTAGTTTGTATGTTTTCCTACTTGATTCTATGTATCTATTATTTAAAAAAAATTTTTTAAAAAATTGATAAATTTAACATTTATAATAATTAAGGATATTTTGTAAACTTATAAGTTACGATACAGTACCACACAGTTAAAATTAAACAGTAACAACTCATACAGTCTATCCAAACATTTTACAGTATAATATTATACAATACCATACCATACAGTATCATATATTATGAATAGAGCTGTCAAAATGGGTTAAGCAGCCCTACCAAACGAAGCCTCGCAGTCAAGCAATCTGAAGGGTTAGGATGAGTCAGCCGTTCATTTGAAAGGGCCTTGAAATGGCCAGACCAACCCAACCCTAGTAGGGTGGTGGGTTGGGTTGGGCTGACCCTTCTTTTTTAAAAAAAATTTAAACTTAAAATTCTATCAATATATTAAGTTTTTTTTTATCACGTCTAACAAAATTATATGAAAAAATATAATAATTACAATCATAATATGCATTATACATATGATTAGTGGTGCTTTTAATCATAATTTTATATATGAGATATATAACATCAAGAAATGAGAAGGTTTTCAAATAAAATATAACAAATAATGATTATGAATTTGAGTCATCTTACGACTAAAGAAAATGATTCCGCGACTGATGATGTGTAAAGATAAGTTAAGAGGCTTGTTTGGGGTTCCTTCGAGTTCCCCATTCGCCATGTCACGTCTAGGCCCTAGGCTTGGGTCGTGAGAATAGAGTTGTGGTAAGTTTCTTCCCACCTAGCAATTATTCTTTGCTATGCTAGATCATGCCTAAAAGTCGAGGAAGAAGGGCCCAAACTCCCAATGAGCAACCTACCAATGGTGAGCTCCGGAATGTTCTCACTATGCTTTCCCAAGTTGTTTCCAATCAAGTCAACCAAGGGGCCCAAGCCCCTCATGCTATTACCCTGGGAGCTAGGGTAAGGGACTTCATGAGGATGAATCCTTCGGTGTTCCATGGGTCAAAGGTTGATGAAGATCCACAAGAGTTCATTGATGAGACCTACAAGATCTTAAATATCATGGGTGTTGGACCAAATGAAAAGGCGGAGTTGGCGACATATGAACTCAAAGGGGTAGGCCAAATATGGTATGATCAGTGGAAGGAGGAAAAGGGAAATGGTAATGTGGTTCTTTGGGAGGAGTTCAAATTGGCATTTCTTAATCGGTTCTTCCCTCTTGAGCTTAGGGAAGCTAAGTTGGTAGAATTTATGAATTTAAAGCAAGGTTCCATGAGTTTGAGGGGGTATTCCCTCAAGTTCAATCAACTTTTAAAGTATGCTCTTCATTTGGTAGCTGATCCTAGATCTAGAATGAATAAGTTTGTGATAGAGGTCTCCAATGTGGTGAGTGACGAATGCCGGTCCGCCATGCCAATTAATGGCATGGACTTGTCCCGATTGATAACATATGCCAAGAAAATATAGGGGAAAAGTTGAGGAAGAGAAGGGGTCATGACGCCAAGAGGGCTCATTTTGAGGGTAAGTTCCAAAAGGGTGCTAGATTTCACCAAGGCCAAAGGTCTTCCCATACTACTAATAGGGGGTTTGCCCATGACTTCCCTACGCCTCAAGGTGTTGGTGGTGTGACTCCTATTAATGTGTGTCCTAAATGTGGAAGGAATCATAGAGACCCATAGTTGAAAAATTTTAACACATGCTTTGAATATGGGGAGCTTGGTCACAAAAAGGTGGATTGTCCAAGAAACAGTGGCAAGGGACAGGGTGCAAATGCCATTCCATTAGGTAGGGGTGGTCATCAAGTTGGTGCCCCAAGGCATAATCGATTTTATCCTCTACATGGGAGGCAAGGGGTTGGTGAGGTTCCCATTGTTTTTACTGGTATATTGAAAATCTTTGAATTTGATGTATATGTTTTGATTGACTGGGTGTCACTCTTTCTTTTGTCACCCTTTTTGTTGCCCAAAAGTTCCATATTGACCCCGAGTTGTTGCATGAGTCATACGAAGTATCTACTCCTACTGGTATATCTATTGCTGCTAGAAAAGTTTATAGAAGTTGTTCTATTTGCATTTTGCATAAATTGTTGCCTTATGATCTTATTGAATTAGACATGGTTGATTTTGATGTCATTCTTAGAATATATTGGTTATATGCCTACTATTCTTCTATTGATTGTAGAACCTGTAGGGTCAAATTCTAGTTTTCAAATGAACCCATCCTTGAGTGGGAAAGTCAAGATGTGGTGGTCAAGGGTAGATTCATCTCTTGCATTAAAGCCCGTAAGTCGATCTCTAAGGGGTGTCTTTACCATCTTGTAAGGATTAGGGATGTGGAGTCTAAAGTCCTTCCTATTGTGTCAATCCCGGGTTTAAATAAGTTTCTTGATGTCTTCCCAAATGACCTTCCTGGTGTTCCTCCCAAAAGGGAAATAGACTTTAGCATAGACCTCCTCCTCCATACTCAACCATTTCTATTCCCCCTTACCGTATGGCCCGGGTAGAGTTGACAGAGTTGAAGGAACAATTGAGGGACTCTTTGGAGAAGGGATTTTTTAGACCTACCCAATCACCTTGGGGTTCTCCGACGTTATTTGTGAAAATGAAGGATGGGTCCCTTAGGATGTGTATTACTACCGGCAACTCAATAGGGTCACTACAAAGAATAGGTATCCTCTTCTAAGAATTGATGATTTTTTTGACAAATTACAAGGGGCTAGCCATTTCTCTAAGATTGATCTTCGGTCCGAATATCATCAAGTGAAGGTGAGGGAGTGTGATGTTCCCAAGTCAGCCTTCCGAACAAGATATGGGCATTGTGGGTTTGTTGTGATGCCTTTTGGGTTGACCAATGCACCGGCCATCTTCATGGACCTTATGAATAGGGTCTTTAAACCCTACCTTGATTCCTTTGTTGAGGTCTTCATATTGATCTATTCACATAGTAGGGAGGAGCATATGGGTCATTTGAGGGTTTTGTTACAAAGATTGAGGGAGGAGAAAGTGCTAAGTATGAAAAGTATGAATTTTGGTTGAAGGAGGTTGAATTCTTGGGTCATGTGGTGTAGGGGGATGATATTAAGGTGGATCCTAAGAAGACCGTTTGGATTTACACAGGTCATGAAACTTACCATCAAAGTGACGTGAAGGCATCACCGTTGAAAAGAAAGCAAATTATGTTAAGGGAAGCCAGACGACGCGTGTCATGGACCATGTGACCAACCACGGTCTGTGACATTGAGACATGTCAAGAGTTTGAGCGGAAGAAAAGTTGAAGGCAAGTCAGACAACCCGTTAGACGAACCGTTAACGGCCACATGGGCCGTCTAACATGGCATAAAGATGCAGCTGGGAGTTGAAATCAAGGGAAGCCACACGGATTGTTTGACGGTCCGTCTACCATTACACGGGCCATATGGTGGCTCGTGTTCCTTCCGATGGATTTTTCCTATTTTAATTAGGATTGGATTTTCTGTATATATAAATAGGTATTTTATTTTATTTTTTAGATAGTCTTGCATGGCCAGAGCTAGAAAATATTGAAAAAATTATTTTCTTGGAGAATTCACAAGATTTTGGGATTTTCCTTATCAAATTCAAGCTTGTAGCTTGTGGCTTCATCGATCATTCAATAGTAAGTCTTTCTATTATGAATTCCTTGTATCATTGCGAGCTTTATTCTTTGAATATGCTAGGCTAAATCCACAATTAGGGTTGTGAGAACCATAACAAATCAATAAGATAAGCAAATAGGGGGTAAGTCTCGGGATTGAGTAGCGTATATATCATAGTAATCTTCATTTTAATTTCTTCCTTGATGAGTCAACGCATTAGGGTAAGACTTTATTCTTTGCATGCCCGAAAGGGATGTTTTGATTAGGAAAAGATTTCTATGATGGAAATTCGAGGTTTTTTAACCTAGTCTAAGTATTTGAGACAGAAAGGTGAAGTATTCCAAGATAAACAACAAGGGTTAGTACGTAGACATTCTGAGACCAAAAAGTGATGAATAATAGGCATTTAAGAGGGACCTAAAGGTGAATTAAATATTACATAACTTGCTAGATCTTATATACGTACTCATGAACGAGTTTACCACTACATTCGCCTATCGCATTAGCTGTCATGGGGAACACAATCCTAGCCTCACATAAATTGATCGAAATCTAGTCTTTCTTGCACTCATTTATTGTTTTCATTAGTTAATTAGTCTTGAAAACCAAACCCCCCACATTCACTTTATGCACTTTCATTTCGGGAATAGATATTACATTTGAAACCAGTGCTAATAGATATATTCTCATACATTCCCTATGGGATCGACCTCAACTCTGGTTGAGTTCTATATTTGATCAACGACCGCTTTACTATTCCGTTTGGAGTGTAAATTTGGGCGTATCAGGAACTACCCTACCCATGATCTAGAGTTAGCCGCCATTGTGTTTGCATTAAAGATTTGGCATCAATACTTGTATGGGGTGCATGTTGATGTGTTCGCTGATCATAATAGCCTCCAATATGTCTTCACTCAAAAAGATCTCAACTTGAGGCAAAGGAAATGGTTAGAACTTCTTAAAGACTATAATATGAGTGTGCATTATCATCCGTGTAAGGTAAATATTGTGGAGGATGCTTTCAGTAGGGTGTCTACGGGTAGTCTAGCTTATGTTCATGGTGGTGATAAGGAAATGGCTAAGGAGGTGCATCAATTGGCTAGATTGCTGGTTAGGTTGGAAGAGGTTGGTGATGATGGTATTGATGTTGTTGATGGATCTAAATCTTCATTGGTTGATGAGGTGATAGCAAAACAAGATCTTGACTCCTCGTTGTTTGAATTGAAGGCCTTGGTGAAAGAGGGCAAAGTAGAGGTTTTCTCCTAAGGGGGAGATGGTGCCCTCGGGTACCAAGGTAGGTTGTGTGTGCCTTGTGTTGATGGTTTGAGGGATAAAATCCTTAATAAGGCCAATAATTCTTCTTGCTCTATCCACCCTGGTTCCACCAAAATGTATTGAGATTTGAGGGATGTGTATTGGTGGGGAGGCATAAAGAGGGACATTGCCTAATTCATTTCTGGTTGCCATAGTTGTCAACAAGTCAAAGCTGAACATCAAAGGCTAGGTGGCCTAACCCAAGACATAGAGATCCCTACTTGGAAGTGGGAGGTGATTAATATGGATTTTGTGGTTGGGCTACCCCAAGACTAGAAAAGGTTTTGATTCCATTTGGGTGGTGGTTGATAGGATGATGAAATCTACTCATTTTCTATCGGTTAAGACCATATATGGGGCTGAAGATTATGCAAGGTTATACATTCATGACTTGGTAAGGTTGCATGGGGTTCCTTTGTCCAACATATCGGATCATGGGGCACAATTTACTACACATTTTTGGAGATCTTCCAAAAGGGCCTTGGTACTAGAGTTAAGCTTTCTATGGCTTTCCACGCTCAAATGGATGGCCAAGACGAGAGGACTATCCAAACCCTTGAGGATATTCTTAGAGCATATGTGTTGGAGCTTTAAGGTAGTTGGGATGATCATCTTTTGTTGATTGAGTTTACCTACAATAATAGATAACATTCTAGCATTAGTGTGGCTCTGTTTGAGGCTTTTTATGGTAGACGTTGTAGATCACTGGTTGGGTGATTCGAGGTTGGTGAGATATCTTTGTTGGGACCAGATTTGGTTATGGAGTCTCTTGAGTATGTTAGGATGATTAGAGAAAGGTTAAAGACAACCAAAGTGGTGAAAAATCCTATGTCGACGTGAGAAGAAGAGACCTTGAATTCAAAGTTGGTGATTGGGTTTACCTTATGGTTTCACCCATGAAGGATGTGGTCTATTTTGGCAAGAAGGGAAAGTTGAGCCCAAGATATGTTGGTCCTTACGAGGTCATGAGGAGGGTTGTCAAGGTAGCTCATAAGTTGTAGTTACCTAGTGAGATGGAATTGGTTCATCCGGTATTTCATGTCTCTGTGTTGAGGAAATATGTGGGTGATCCTAATGCTATTGTGCCTCTTGATGTTGTGAGGGTTGTCGAGGATAAGTTGACTTATGAGGAGGTTCCAGCTCGGATTCTTAATAGGCAAGTGAAGAGATTGAGGAACAAGGAGGTGGCATCCGTTAAGGTCCTTTGGAGGAACCAACAAGTCGAAAGTGCTACATGGGAGGTCGAAATGGACATGTAAAAGTGGTATCCTTATTGTTTCCTCTCCACTTAAGCCTAAGGTACTAATTCTTAGTCCCCTATGTGATTTTAAGTCTTATATTGTAGTCCCTATGTCATTCATATGCATTCATGTTCGAGTTGGCAAATTTATGACTATTATACACTTATGTTGAGATTTTGAAATGGTGTTTTAATGTAATGTTGCATTCTTCTTTGGGCTGATTTGTTTATAATCACTCTTTTCATGTATGTTTCTTTCAGATTCAGGGATAGATGTTCCTAAGGGGAAGATATTGAAACGACCCCAAAAAGTGCCCGAAAATTTGCCTTGGAATTGCCCTATTGTAATTTCTGTATATCTAAAAATCCGTTCATTATTTCAAAAATTTGACTTTATATTCTTGTTCAGGGGGCCAAAATTAGGGGGAAAAGGGTCTAACCCTGATTTTAGAGCAAACGATTAGTAATTTCAATTTTTCAAATATCAAATTCCAGTGAGCTTCTC
The DNA here is from genome assembly GCA_011800125.2 of Solanum clarkiae. Taxonomy (NCBI): domain Eukaryota; kingdom Viridiplantae; phylum Streptophyta; class Magnoliopsida; order Solanales; family Solanaceae; genus Solanum; species Solanum clarkiae. Next base: position 30,783 of record JAABOM020067145.1, on the reverse strand, counting down.
ACGCCAAGGGCACGTGCTAGTGTTAAAATTCTGCCAATTTTGACTTCGGTCCAAGAATTTTTATGTCTTGGGCTCAAGTATTTTCAAACGTGAAAATGCCTATACTTAGTCATATTTCACCCTCATATCATCCTAAACAATATCCAATACTCACTCAAACACTTAGCCATATTTTCACTCCAAAATTCAAGTCTCAAAACCTCTTCCAGATCTAAGGATTTCCTTCAAGCTTCAAGTGTCCATTTTTAATCTTCACCAAGAGTTTCTCCTACTAAGGTATGTGAGTTTCTTTTATGGGTTTTTTTCACCCATGATGCCCAAGATTCCTTTTCTTACAAATTGCATGATTTAAAGGTGATTTATTCATGGGTCTTGATTATTATGAAAATCACTGCACAGTATGTTTGAGCATATGAAATTGTGACTGTTTTCCCATGTTTTGAGCTATGAATCTAAGATCTATTGAAAAGATTGGTGAAGGGTTTTGATGTTTATTGGTTGCGGGTGTTACTAAGTATTTATTAAAGCTTTTACATTGAATTTACTAGAATAATTTCACTCTTGAATTGCATGATTTTACACTAGCACTACACACCCTCTAAGTGTTTGATAAAATGTCCGGATGTGGCTTCTTGAGGAATTGAAGGTCCAAAGCATGAGATATGATATGAATGACTATATGATGAAGAAAAGATCTTGTGTATATGATATATTCTATATAAAATTTTGCATTAGACCATGCTCGACCTGAGGGGACTAAGAGCCCAGATAACCTAGATGGGGGTTGTAATCATCAACCATGTAAGGGGTTTGTACTTCGCCACCAGGGTGATAGGGTGAGATTATCATCAACCATATGAGGGGTTTGTACTTCGCCACCAGGGTGATAGGGTGAGATTATCACCAACCATGTGAAGGGTTTGTACCACACCACTAGGGTGATGGGGTGAGATCATCATCAACCTACCAAGGGGTTTGTACTTTGAAAATTTTTCTTGGTATCTTTTACACATATAATATCCTATATGAGCATGACTTAAGCATGTTTTACTTGAGAATTGGTCATATATGCCATATTGTTATATTATGCTTATTGCCTATATGTTATGGATTTTGATTGTGATGCCTATCTATTGTTGCATTGCATCTTACATACTTGGTACATTTAAACATACTAACGCGTACTCTTACCTACATGATATCACCATGTAGGAATCGTACCCCAAGTTGATCATCCTCCTCCTCCGCGTGGCTAGTTCGGTACTACTCAAGCTAGTTAGTGAGTCCTCCACTCCGGAGTTGTTTATATATGTTTCTCTTATTATGTATTGAGATACTCTTCTTTATGTTCTGTTTGACTATGAGGGAGAGACCGGTTACTTTGTCTAGACCCCCTCATCTTGTCTAAGTAGTAGAGGTGTTCTTTGGTCATGCTATGTATCTATCATATGAGATTTGACTCTTTGTCTCTTGATTATGATATTATGCAAGCTTTTCCCTTTGCCTCTATTCTTACTCCTTATGTCTTTTATATCTTCCACTACCGATGATGTGTAATGACAAGTTAAGAGGCTTGTTAGGCATTCCTTTGGGTTCCCATTCGTCGTGTCACGTCTACGCCCTAGGCTTGGATCGTGACACTGTAAGGGTGAGCCCGACTGCTTGTCTTGGCCCCTGCTAAGTTTTATGTTTAGAGATGTTGTTGGAAAAGTTATATAATGATGCTATGCGATTGACTCTCTTGACTCTTTGATGTTTATGATATGAAAGATGTCCTTTAGACCCGTATTACCCCGTTTTTGATCTATTGTTGTTATTTTACTACTTCCATGACCAAAGATATGTAATAGTATACTAAGAGGCTTGATTGGGGTCCCTTGGGGTTCCCCATTCGCCGTGTCACGTCTAGGCCCTAGGCTTGGGTCATGACAAACTTGGTATCAAGAACTAGGTTGTTAGTGGTCCTCGGCATCCAACACACCCCGTGGATTAGAGTCTTATTCATGGTTGTGTTGTGCACGACAACCATGAGTAGGAGTCCGTGAGGCGTTTTAGGAAATGTTTCCCTTCTTCTTACCCTATGTCGTGCTATAGAATTTAGGTAACGTTTCCCCTCTAACAAATGTTCTTTGCTATGCTAGATCATGCCTAACACAAGAGAAAGAAGAGCCCGCACACCCAAGGAACAATCGGCTCATGGAGAGCTCCGAGATTCTCTCACCTTGCAAGCTCAAGTTGTGGCTAATCAAGTCAATCAAGGGGCCCAAGCCCCTCATGGCCCTACTCCGGCTCGGGTAAGTGGCTTTATGCGGATGAACCATCGGAGTTCAATGGGTCTAAGGTGGGTGAGGACCCTCAATGGGTCTAAGGTGGGTGAGGACCCTCAAGAATTTATTATGAGGTATACAAAATGTTGGCTATCATGGTTGTGAGGTTGGAAAATAAGGCGGAGTTGGCAGCTTACCAACTCAAGGGGATGGCCCAAATATGGTATAATCAATACAAGGAAGAGAAGAAGAACAACGTGGTTCTATGGGAGGAGTTTAAGGTGACTTTCTTCAACCGGTTCTTTCCTCTTGAGCTTAGGGAGGCCAAAATAGTGGAGTTCATGAATTTGAAGCAAGGATCTATGAGTGTGAGGGAGTATTCCCTCAAGTTAAACCACTCTCTAAATATGCTCCACACTTGGCTGTCGACCTGAGGTCTAGGATGAATAAGTTTGTGATGAGTTAGTCTGATTTGATAAGTGAAGAATGTCATACCACCATGTTAATAAGTGACATTGACTTGTCCCGTCTTATGACTTATGCCGAACAATTGGATGACGAGAAATTGAGAAAGAGAAGGGGGAATGAGGCCAAGAGGGCCCATTTTGATGGTAAGTTCCAAACTCAAAGATGGCTGGTTTCTTCAAGGCCAAGGGTCTTCTCATGCTCCTAATAGAAGGTTTGCTAATGACTACCCAAGTGTCCAATCTGATGGTGGTGTGGGGCCCAATGCTATGTTTCCAAAGTGTGGTAAGGGTCATGGTGGCCCATGCTTTGAGGGCTACTAATGCTTTTTATTGTTGTGGGGAAGTGGGGCACAAGGCAATGGTTTATCCACGTAATTGCAATAAGGGTAAAGATGTTTGTCCAAAAGGCCAAGGTGCTAATGCGGTTCCTTTAGGGAGAGGAGGTGAATAAGGTGGTGCCCCAAGGGAGAAAAAGGGTTGATAAGTTACCCGATGTCATCACTGGTACGTTAGAAGTCTTTGAATTTGATGTGTATGCATTGATAGACTCGGGCGCCACTCTTTCTTTGGTTACTCCTTTTGTTACCAAAAAGTTTCATGTTGAGCCCGAATTGTTCTGTGAGTCTTATGAGGTGTCTACTCCCATTGGTACATATATTGTTTCTAGAAAGGCCTATAGAAATTGTCCCACTTGCATCTTGCATAAAATATTTCCTTGTGATCTTGTTGAGTTGGATATGGTGGATTTTTATGTCATTCTTGGGATGAACTGGTTGCATACGTATTATGTCTCTATTGGTTGTAAACCCATAAAGTGAAATTCCAATTCCCAAATGAACTCATCCTTGAGTAGGAGAGTCATGATGTAGTGGTCAAGGGTAGGTTTATCTCCTGCATTAAAGCCCAAAAGTTGATCTCTAAGAGGTGTCTCTATCATCTTGTGAGGGTTAGGGATGTTAAGTCCAAAGTCCTCCCTATAGAGTTGGTTCCGATGGTAAATGACTTTCTTGATATCTTTTCTAATGACCTTTCTGGTGTTCTTCCCAAAAGGGAAATGGACTTTGGTATAGACTTCCTTCCTGATACTCAACCCATTTCAATTCCGGACTTGTTGGAAAAGGGCTTTATTAGGCCTAGCCAATTACCTTGGGGTGCACCAGTGTTGTTTGTGAAGAAGAAGGATGGGTCTCTTAGGATGTGCATTGACTACCAGCAATTTAATAGGGTCACCACAAAGAATAAGTATCCTCTACAAAGGATTGATTATTTGCTTGACCAACTTCAAGGGGCTAGTCATTCCTCTAAGATTGATCTTCGGTCGGGGTATCATCAAGTAAAGGTGAGGGAGTGTGACATTCCCAAGACGACTTTCCGGACTAGGTATGAGCATTATGAATTTGTGATTATGTCTTTTGGGTTGACCAATGCACCAACTATATTCATGGATCTTATGTATAGAGTCTTTAAACCCCACCTCGATTTGTTTTTTGTGGTTTTGATTGATGATATCTTGATCTACTCTCATGGTTAGGAGGAGCATGTGGGTTATTTGAGGGTAGTGTTGCAAAACTTTAGAGAAGAGAAGTTGTATACCGAATATAAGAAGTGTGAATTTTGGTTGAAAGAGGTTCCTTTCTAGGTCATGTAGTGTCAAGGGATGGCATTAAGGTGGATCCTAAAAAGGTGGAACTGAATAGAAATTGGCCTAGACCTTTGACCCCGTCGGATATCAGAAGCTTCTTAGGCTTAGCGGGTTACTACCGGAGGTTTGTGAATGGGTTCTCTTCTATTGCTTCTCCCATGACTAAGTTGACTCAAAAGATGGCTAAATATGTGTGGACCGATAAGTATGAAAAGAGTTTCTAAACCTTAAAGTATAAGCTTGTGTTCACTCCTATCTAGTCTCTACGGTAAGGATTGGAAAGGTTTGTTGTGTATTGTGATGCCTTGTTTATTAGTTTGGGTTGTGTTTTGATGCAAAATGGTAAGGTGATAGCCTATGCTTCTAGACAACTCAAAGTGTATGAAAAGAATTATCCTACTCATGATCTTGAATTGACCGCCGTGGTATTTGCCTTGAAAATTTAGCGTTATTATTTGTATGTGATGCATGTTGATGTGTTTACCAATTACAAGAGTCTCCAATATGTGTTCACTCAAAAAGATCTCAACTTGAGACAAAGAAGGTGGTTAGACTTCTTAAGGATTATGATATGAGTGTGCATTATCATCCCGTAATCCTAATGTTATGGCCGATACTTTGAGTAGGGCGTCTATAGGTAGCCTAGCTCATATTGATAATGGGGGAAAGGAGGTGGCTAGGGAGGTTCATTGGTTGGCTATATTAGGAGTTAGGTTGGAAGAGGTTGATAATGGGGGTGTTATGGTTGTTGATGGTTCAAAATCTTCCTTAGTCGATGTGGTAAAAGCAACGCAAGATCTTGACCCCTCCTTGTTAGAATTGAAGGCATTGGTGAGAGAGGGCAAGGTGGAGGTTTTCTCCCAAGGGGGAGATGGTGCTCGTAGGTACCAAGGTAGGTTTTGTGTGCCTAGTGTTGATGGCTTGAGAGAGAGGATCCTTTATGAGGCTCATAATTCTTCCTATTCCATTCACCCTGGTTCTACTAAGATGTATAGAGATTTGAGGGATGTGTTTTGGTGGGGAGGTATGAAGAAAGACTTTGCCAAATTTGTATTCTGGTTGTCATAGTTGCCAACAAGTCAAAGCCGAGCACTAAAGGCCGGGTGGCCTAACCCAAGATATAGAGATCCCTACTTGGAAGTGGGAGGAAATTAACATGGATTTTGTGGTTGGGTTGCCTAAGACTAGAAAGAGTTTTGATTCTATTTAGGTTGTGGTTGATAGGATGATAAAATCGGCTCATTTCCTACCGGTTAAGACTATTTATGGGGCCGAAGACTATGCTAAATTGTGCATTCATGAGTTGGTTAGATTGCATGGGGTGCCTTTGTCTATCATATCGGATCATTGTGATCAATTCACTTCACACTTTTGGAGGTCCTTCCAAAGAGGTCTTGGTACCAAAGTAAAGCTTAGCATGACCATTCACCCTCAAACGAATGGCCAAGCCAAAAGAACTATCCAAACTCTTGAGGATATGCTTAGAGCTTCTATTTTGGAGTTTAAGGGTATTTGGGATGATCATCTTCCATTGATTGATTTTACTTATAATAATAGCTATCATTCTAGCATTGGTATGGCTCCTTTTGAGGCCCTCCATGGTAGGCGTTGTAAATCATTGGTTGGGTGGTTCGAAGTGGGAGAGATGGCATTGTTGGGTCCGAATCTGGTCGTGCAGGCTATGGAGAAGGTAAGGTTGATTAGGAAAAGGTTGAAAACAACCCAAAGTCGTGAAAAGTCCTATGCAGATGTGAGTAGAAGAGAGCTTGAGTTTAAAGTTGGTGATTAGGTCTACTTGAAGGTTTCACCCATGAATGGTGTGGTTCGTTTTGGTAAAAAAGGTAAATTGAGTCCAAAATATGTGGGTCCTTATAGGGTGTTGAGGAAGATTGGTAAGGTGGCCTATGAATTGGAGTTGCCTAGTGAAATGGACTTGGTTTATCTGGTCTTTCATGTGTCCATATTGAGGAAATGTGTGGGTGACCTGAATGTTATTGTCCCATTGGATGTTGTGGGTGTAGTGGAAGACAACTTGAATTATGAAGAAGTTCTAGTAGAGATCTTGGATAGACAAGTGAAGAAGTTGAGGAACAAGGATGTGGCTTCTGTTAAGGTCCTTTGGAGGAATTAACAAGTCGATAGTGCTACATGGGAGACCGAGGCGGACATGCAAAAATAATATCCTTATCTTTTCCATTCTACTCAAGCCTAAGGTACTGATTCTAAGTACTCATGTATCATCCCTTTATGTCATTGCATGCATTCATGATTATGTTGACAAGCTCATGGCAATTTTAACATTTATGTTCAGACTTTTGAAAATGGTGTTTAAGTGAATTATTCCATTCTTGTTGGCACTGACTTCTTCATGATTACTCTTTTTATTTATGCTTCTTTAGCATTCAGAGATTGATGTTCCCAAGGGAGAGATATTGAAACAACCCCCCAAAAGTGCCCGAAAATGTGCCTCGGAAGTGCCTGGAATTGTAATTTCCATATATCTCAAAATTTGTACGTGATATCAAAATTCCAACATCATATTCTTGAATAGGGGGAAAATTGAGTGGGAAATGGGTCTAATCTTGATTTTAGATCAACCGTATCAAAATTTGAAAATCGCAAAATGCGATTTCTAGAAAGTAGTGCCCTCCTAGCGCGACGTGGCCATGGTGCACCACTGTTTATTTTTTCCACTTTTTAATTTTCTATCCAAGATTTTTGGGTCTTGGACCTAGGTTTTCCTATGCATGAAAATACCTATATTTAACCATATTTCACCTTCATATCATACAAGACATTCCCTAATACTCTCTCAAACACTTAAACAAGTATTTCACCCAAAATTCAAGTGCCAAAACTTATTCCAGATCTTAAGGATTTCACTCAAGCTTCAAGTCTCTATTTCCAATCTTTATCAAGGGATACTCCAAAGCTAAGGTATGTGGGTTTCAACCATTGGGTTCTTTACCCATGGTGCCCAAGCTTTCTTTTTACCTAAATTACATGTTCCTAAGTTGATTTTACTTATGGGTCTTCTATTATGAGTTTGACTATGAACTATGTTGGGGTTTTGTAAAAGTGTGACTATTTAAGCAAGTTTTGAGCTATGAATCTTTAATCTATCTTGAGATTTGATGAAGGGTTTTGATGTACTTTGCAAGATGGTATTACCAAGTGTTGGTGAGTTGACTTACTTCAAGATTTCTTGCATGATTTCTCTCCTTGATTGCATGGTTTTGTATTAGCATTACACACCCACCAAGTGTTCGATAAAATGTTGGGTTAGGGTTCTTGAACTATTGAAGATCCATTGCATGACCTATGACTTGTATAACTTTATGATGATGAAAGGAATGTATTTATATATTGATTTTATGAATAGTATCTATAATGTTACAAGTTGACCACGCCTCATTCGGGGGGTGGTAGGACTGAACGACCATGTTAGGGGGGTTGTACCTCAATTGCCTTGCTTGGGAGGTAGTAGACCTTTGCAACCATGTTGGGGGATCTGTACCTCATCCACCTCACTCGGGGGTGGTAGGCCCGTGCAACCATATTGGGGGGTTTATACCTCAATCACCTCACCAAGTAGGTGGTAGGCCTTGGTTACTAATGTTTGTTTCTTCCTACACATGTAATATGTTCTATATAAGCATATTTTACTATAAGCATCATTCATGCATGCCATATTGCTATATGCTCATTTATTTCCTAAATATGCATTTCAATTATATTGCCTATCTCTTGATTGTATTGCATCCTATATACTTAGTACATTTAAACTTATTAATGCATACTTTATGCCTACATGATATTACCATGTAGGAACCGGAGCTCCACTTGATCATCCTCCTCCTCCACGTGGCTAGTACGATTACGCTCAAAGCAAGTTGGTGAGTCCTCAATTTCGGGGACAATGTCTTTGATCTTATGCTATGTATAAAAACTCTCTTTCCATTTATTGTATGCTTTGACTATGAGAATGAGCTCGATTGCTTGTTTTTTCCCTCACTAAGTTTTATGTTTAGAGGTATTATGGGACAAGTTATGTAATGATGCTACGAGATTGACTCTCCTGACTCTTTTATGTTTATGATATGAAAGATCTCCCTTAGCCCCCTATTACCCCGTTTTCTATCTCTTGTTATTATTTTATTGCTTCTGCTACCAAGGATGTGTAATGATATGTTAAGAGGCTTGATTAGGGTCCCTTCAGGTTCACCATTCACCATGTCATATCTAGGCCCTAGGCTTGGGTCGTGACACCATTTTGGGCATGACAAATGATGATAGGGCCATGGCTGAATTTCTGACACAGATTTAAGGCATCAGTGTTGCAATGTAGACGTATCATGGTATTGTTGATAGCTAGTTGCTGAGTTGTAGGCTTTTTGTGAGTTTGTGGGTACACAAACTTAGGTCCTTAAGAAGGAAAACCAGGATCTGAAGGCGGAAGTGAATTTTCTCCATCTAGCTATTGGGCATCTGCCCAGGGGAGGTGAGGAACATACCAAGTCCAAAATTTCTGAACTAAAATCGTTTGATGGTGTTTGTGGGGCTAAAGAATTGGTAAACTTCTTATAGTACTTGGAGCATTGTTTTTCTATTGCCCATGTTCCTGAAAATGACAAGCTAACAATGGCAGTTGATATTTTCATAGGGATGTGATCCTCTGGCCGGCAAACTAAGTGCTGGCAATGAGGGGTTAAACAAACCCAAGGTTGACACTTGGGTAAAATTGAGAGATGCACTTTTTGAGAAATTCCTGCCAAGCAACTCATCCTGGGTTGCTAGGGATAGGCTAAAATGATTGATGTAAGTGGGATTTAGTCGAGATTATGTGAAAAAATTCTCATCACTGTTGCTAGGCATTCAGAATATGTAAGATGAAGATAAGTTTCACAATTTCATTTCTGAAATACAAGGATGGGCAAAATACGAAATGCGTAGGTCGAAAGTGCAAGATTTTCCCCATGCAATTACTATTATAGATGCTTTAATCGATTTCTGGTCAAACAGTACTACCACTGACCCAACTCACTCATCTAAAATAAAGAAGAAGGAGAAGGGAAAGGACTGAAAGAAAGATAAGTGAAGGCAGGGAGGAATTGATAAAGGCAAGGCAAAAGTAGATACAACTTTGTCTAGTCAAAACAAACAAGGTGGGAAAAAGCTTGCTAGACTTGCTAGAAACCAGGACATTAAGCAAGGAAGTATCCAAAACAGGGGAAGATTAATGCCCTCCTGGTCGAAGAAAAGAAGTAAACAAATGAGAAAGGACAGTAAATTGCTGCATATATCAATCCACTACATTTGATGAGCACCTTGTCTAGTGTTAGTATGATGGACATAGATGATGGAAATGCTCTGAAGGATGTTGCCTATATAAGTGCGACTGAGTCAGTAGATGACTTATCTAGTGTTTATGGAACTTGAACGAAAATTGAGGACAAAACTTTGATTGCAATGGTAGACACTAGTGCTACCCACAGTTTTGTAGCCTCAAAGATAATCAAAGAATATGGATTGAAAGTGACTGATTGTGGAATAAAAATAAAGGTTGTCAACTCTACTACACAACCAGACTATTGCTGCGCAACAAGACTACGACAAGGCTGCAAATGTGCATTTGTAAAATTGGGCACTTGTTTGATGTGCATATATTGACAGTAATGCCACTAGATGACTTTAATATACCATTGACAATTAACTTTATGAGAAAGTTTAAAGTTTCTTCGATTCCTCATTTGAATTGACTTATGTTCATAGGAGAGAAAGACACTAGATTCGTGAAGGGAATACACCCTTTTGATTCAGCCTTTAAAGGCTCTATTTGGTGCACATGTTTTGTTTTCAAAAAAGTAAGATGACAGTCTTAGGATGTTTGTTGATTATACGACATTAAACAAAGTGACAGTGAAGAATAAATATCCAGTGCAACTAGTTCAAGACTTGCTAGATAGGCTATCGAAGGCTAGTTTCTTTTCTGAGTTACATTTAAAGTCTGCTATTGGAAAGTTTGCTTAGCCGTGAGGTTGCCCCAAACCACTTGTGTAACTAGATATGGTAGCTATGAATTCCTTGTAATGTCATTTGGTCTAACTAATGCCTCAGCTACTTTTTGCAGCTTAATTACTAATGTTCTTTACGAATATATCGATGAACTTTATAGTCTACTTAGATGACATAGCACGTACAATAGGACACTAGAAGATCATCTGATGCATTTGAGGATGGTGTGGCAATGACTTAGAGAGTATCAGCTCTATGTTGAGATGGAAAAATGTGAATTTTCTATTCACGAAATCAAGATTATGGGCCATTTGGTAAGAGAAAACCAAGTATGCTAGGACTCTAAGAAATGCAAGAAATCATAGAATGGTAGACACTAAAAAGGGTTAAGGAGTTGAGATCATTTTTATGACTTATAAATTATTATCAAAAATTTGTTCTAGGCTATTCAAGAAAGACTGCCTCATCGATGGATTTGCTTAAGGAAAAACGTGAAATGGGTTTGGTTAGATGTAAGGGAGATGGCTTTCAACTCATTAAAGAAGGCCATTGACTTTGAACCAATATTGCAATTGTCTGATTTTAATCTATCATTTGAAGTGTATAGGATGCCTTTGATATGATATTAGGGGGTATGCTAGTACAAAATGAACATCCTGTTTCCTTTGCCAGCACAAAATTGAATCCCATGGAATAAAGGTATTCTCCTCTTGAAAAGGAGATGGTGGCAGAACTCCATCTCCTAGGAACAAAGTTCATTGTTAAGACAGGCAACGTGGCTAATACCTACTTCAAAACTCAACAAAAATTTAGTTTAAAGCAGACAAAATGGCTAGAGATATTAGCAGAGTATGACTTTGTGTTGATACATAAGCTAGGAAACCAAAACTAAGTGGCTGATGCATTAAGTCGCGAAGCTGTATTTGCAGTTTTCTATGCAATTACTAGACTTGAATATGAACTTCTTTATAAGATTATGTTTAGTGTTGCATATGATTCATTATAGGTTAAGTTAATGGATCAAGTCAAAAAAGGTACAGTAAGTGACATCTGATGTTCATGCTCTAATAAGAAAGCAGTCGTTGTCAGCAATTAACCTAATCGAAGTTTATAGTCGAATCCATAAGGAATACACGGCTTGACTACAAGACTTCACTACTAATCATTTCAAGCATCAATAACTAAAATCTCTAAATGGGGGGCTGGGGCGGGGTTATGATTAAAAAACAAAAGTAAAATTTCAACTATACTACTATGCGCAAAGATGAAGATACTTAATTTTAGGGATAACTTGGGAATTCCCCATGGTTCGTTGACTCGAATACCCTAGGTAATATAACCACAATTAAAGATTAGCATGCAGGATGGTAACTTAGGTTCTTCCAGCCCTCTTGTGAAGGTGAAGGTCAAATTTCACCATGGCGCTTGGTCAACAACCATGGTGTGCCACCTAGCAGTTACCAATTTCCCTAGTCAACCTCCCCTTGGTCAGGTTCGGTTGATTAGATGAGAAGAAATCAATCAAATCCTCTCATTTACTTTCCTTTTCATATTCGTCACTACCTTGGTGAGGATCGTGATAGTAGGCGGGGTTTAGTGTTGGCCACCACCAAACAATAATCATAATGAAGGGAAATAGACAATATATGAAAAATCCCAATCATAAAAATGCAATAAACCTAGGTTATCTCAAGTAAACTACCCATGGTTCCCATAACCATAAGTTGTAGATGCTTAGCTACTCATAGGTAAGGCAAAACAAGAAAAAATGCACACACAAGTTATAAATGAGAGTTTTACCATCAACGATGAAGAAAATAGGCAACCACAAGTTGCGAACCCACAAGCTTGATTGATCAACAATGAGTACAAGGCAAGATTTGCAATCAACAAAAAGGGCTTTCCAAGAAAAAATAATAAACTAATCTAAAAAACTAAGAAAGGATTCGAAAGACGATTGTAAAATGTCTCCTGTTCAAACTCTTTTCTAAAACGCTAACTTAAACTATATATAGTATTTACAAAATAACCCTAAAATTTTAAAGACAACTGACAGCTGATAAGTCTCACAGGTACGACTCGACGATGACCTTCGAGTCATAGTCAGGATCTCGTATCAGGTTCTTGGCATGTTGGACTAAACTGGTATGACCCATAGGTACAAGTTGTTTCTTGAGCTAAGACTCATATGTTTCTCTCGTAGTCTTGGTCTTTAGTTTTTTGTCCAACATTTTGGCTCTCTAATTCTTGCTACGAGTCCACCTATACGAGTCATAGTGAAACTTATGATTCGTAGGATGACCTCGTAGGGGTGACCTCCACTTAGAAGATTTCTGAATTTTTGGTCTCTGAATCTTACTATGACACACCCTACGACTCGTAGCTTGGGCTATGGCTCGTAAGTATGCTCGTATGTCCTAAGCTTCAGCAAAATCTACAACTTTTCTTCAAAATCATGCCAACCTAACTTTTCTGCAAGAAAAACATAAAAACACGTAAAAACCATAAACAGTTGCATTAAGAAGTCACAAAATCCCTTGTTTTAGGTATCAAATATGTTGTATTTTGACAACACATCAATACTCTCAACTTAGAATTGTTGCTTGTCCTCAAGCGATGACTCAATCTACACGGACAAAGAGAAATACATAGCAACTATACTAATGGCATATTCCACAACTCCTTTGATTCAGGTACCCAACTACTATTTTCAAAATGGGATTGCAAAGTTATTAAGAAAATAAGAACATAATAAGATACCTGGCAATCCAACTATGACAAGTTAAGGAGCATCAACTGTCCACAATCACTGCTATAGTCTTATGCTAGTCAAATAGTGAAAATGCCCTCACTGGAAAGAAGTCCCTCATACTCATTCAAAAGCATTTAGAACTCAGGGACTGAGGAACCATTCTCACTCTCACAACTGAAATTTAATGCATACTGACTAACACCGTAGGCTTGCCTCTATACTCATCTTCTGGCTTGGTGATAAAGTGGAGTTGGATCACTTTAGCACCAATAAGAAAGCAGCCGTTGTCAGCAATTAACCTAATTGAAGGTTAGGGTCGAATCCACAGGGAATACAAAGCTTGACTTCAAGACTTCACTACTAATCACTTCAAGCATCAATAACTAAAATCTCTATATTTGGGGGGCAGGGGGGTTTGTGATTCAAAACAAAAGTAAAATTATACTTATACTCCTACGCAGGAAAACAATCAATTTTAGGGATAACTTGGGATTTGTGTTCCCCATGGTTTGTTGACTCGAATACCCTAGATAACATAACCATAATTCAAGATTAGCATGCAGGATGGTAACTTAGGTTCTTACAACCCTCTTGTGAAGGTAAAGGTTGACTTTCACCATGGCGCTTGGTTGACAACCATGGTGTGCCAACTAACCATTACTAATTGTCCAGTCAACCCTCCCTTGGTCAGGTTTGGTTGATTAGATGAGAATACATCGATCAAATCCTGTCAGCTACTTTCCTTTTCCTATTAGTCACTACCTTGGTCGGGATCATGATAGTAGGTAAGGTTTGGTGTTGGCCACCACCAAACAACAATCATAATGAAGGGAAATAGACAATACATGCAAAACCCCAATCATAGAAATACAGTAAACCTAGGTTATCTCAAGTCAACTACCATGGTTCCTATAACTCCAAGTTGTGGGTGCTTAACTACTCATGGCTAATACAAAACAAGCAAAAATGCACATACAAGACATAAATGAGTGTTTTACCAACAACAATGAAGAAAGTAGGCACCAAAAGTTGTAAACCCACAAGCTTGATTGATCAACAATGAGTACAAGGCAAGATTTGCAATCCCTAAAATAGGTTTTCCAAGAGAAAATAATAAACTAATATAAAACTAAGAAAGGATTGAAAAGATGATTGTAAAATATCTCCTTCGTACTCTTTTCTAAAACCCTAACTTAAACTGTATATAGTATTTACAAAATAACCCTAGAATTTATATAGAAAAGATAGCTAGCAGCTGATAACTCTTGCAGGTACGACTTGTAGGATGACCTGCGAGTCGTAGTCGTGGTCTCATATCAAGTTCTTGGCATCTTGGACTAAATCGGTATGACCCATAGGTACGAGTCGTTGCTTGAGCTACAACTCATATGTTCCTCTTGTAGTCTTGGTTTTCAGTTTTTCGTCCAATATTTTGGCTCTTTGATTCTTGCTACGAGTCCACCTGTATGAGTCGTAGTGAAAGATACGGCTTGTAGGTTGGCCTCGTAAAGGTAACCTCCACTTAGCAGATTTTTGAATTTTTGGTCTCTAATTCTTGTTATGACCTACCCTACAACTCGTATCTTAAGCTACGACTCGTAAGTATGCTTGTATGTCCTAAGCTTCAGCAAAATCTGTAACTTTTCTTCAAAATCATGTTAACCTAATTTTTCTACAAGAAAAATACAAAAACACATAAAATCATAAAAAGTCGCATTAAGAACTCACAAAATCCCTTGTTTTAGGCATCAAATGTATTATATTTTGATAGTACATCAGTAAGATGGTACTGAATTGAGGATGATCTGCTTTATTTCAAAGGGGGAGGATCATTGTACCTCAAGGTGATGAGTTGCAAAGATAACTCCTTAAAAAACACATGATACTTTTGTGTTGGACATCCAGCTATTGAAAGGATGATGCCATTACTGTCCCGAAGTTATTTCTGGTGAAAAATGGAAAACGACATTGAGGCCTATTTAAAGTCATATCTAGTGTATCAAGTGGACAAGACTGTCACGACCCAAGCCAAGGGCCTAGATGTGGCACGAAAAATGGGTAATCAGAAGGAATTCCAAACAAGCCTCTTAAATTGTCATTACACATTATTGGTCGCGGAAGCATATGAAAACATTAAAGAGCAAGAATAGGGGCAAAGGGCTAAGGGAAAAGCTTGCATAATATTATAGTCAAAAGACAAGAGGTAAACTCATATCATAGATACAAAACATGCCTAACATACACCTCTACTACATAAATAAGAGCGGGGGCTAAGATAAAGAACCAGGCTCACCCTCATAGTCAAATAGAACATAAGAAGAGTATCCCAATGCATAAAAAGAGAGCGTAGACTAAGGTCCTCGAAGTGGAGGACTCACCAACTAGCTTGAGTAGCACCGAACTAGCCACGTGAAGGAGGATGATCAACTTGGGTTCCGGTTCTTACATGGTGATATCATGTAGGCAAGAGTATGTGTGAGTACGTTTAAATGTACTAAATATGTAGGATGCAATGCAATAATAGATAGGCATCATAACCAAAATGTATAATATTAAGCAATAGGCATAAGATAACAATATTCATGTATGATTAATACTTCAGTAAAACATGCTTAAGTAACTCATACTCATATAGAATATCATACGTGTAATAGAGACCAAGCTAGCTATTCAAGGTACAAACCCCTTGATGGTTGTGTGGTACAAACCCTTCACATGATTGATGATAATCACACCTTATCACCACGGTGGAAAAGTACAAATCCCTCACATGGTTGATGAGTATAAACCCCCACCCTAGTTACCCGGGCTCGTATCCTCCCGGATCGGGTATGGTATAATGCAACACTTTATATAGAGTATATCATATACATAAGCTCATTTCATCATCATATAGTTATTCATATCATATCTCATGCTTTAGACCTTCAACTCCTCAAAAAATCACATCTGGACATTTTATCAAATACTTAGAGGATGTGTAACGCTAGTACAAAACCATGAAATATAGAGATGAAATATGCAAGAAAATCTATTATAAAACCATCAATCATCACCTTGCAACAACCTCAAGAAACGTACATCAAAATATCTCCTCAAATCTTATAATAGATCAAAGATTTATCGCTCAAAACATGGCATAACAGTCACAACTGTACATAGGTTTAACATAGTGTGCAGTGAATTTCATAATAATCAAGTCCCACTTGTAAATTAACTTTAAATCATGCAATTTGAGTAAAAGGAGACTTGGGTATCATGGCTGAAATGAACTCATGAAAGAAACTCACATACCTTAGCTTAAAGATGATCTTGGTGAAGATTGGAGATGGAGGCTTGAAGCTTGAAGAAGAACCTTGAAGGAAAACCTTAGCTTGGGGTGAGGTTTCAGATTTGAATTTTGGGTGTGAAAATATGGCTATGTGTTTGAGTGAGTATTGGGGAATGTTTAGGATGATATGAGGGTGAAATAAGGCTAAGAATAGGTAAACACACATTTGGGAACACTTAGGTTGGACCAAGATAGAAATCACTGGCAACAAAATACACAGTTTCGCGTCTGGTCTGCGATGCGGACCTATCATGGAGGTCAAATTAATACATGTCTGCGATAACTGTGCATCATGGTGTTGTCGCGGATTGTTTCTGGAAATTAAAATTTTGGAAATTTGAAAATGTGATTCGATTGCTCTAAAATCGGGGTTAGACCCTTTCCTCCCTACTATTAACCACCTGAACAAGAATATGATGTTATATTTTTGAAATAGCAAATGGATTTTGAGATATATGAAATTTAAAATTCTGGGCATTCCGAGGCACATTTTCGGGCACATTTTGGGGTCATTTCAATATCTCCCCTTTGGGAACATTTGTCCCCAAAGGTAAGAGAGACATACAAGACAAGAGAAATCATAAACCAATCAGCCCCAACAAGAATACAACATTACATTTAGAACACTATTTTCAAAATCCCAACATAAGTGTAAAATCATCATAAACTTGCCAACTTAAACATGAATGCATATGAATGACATAGGGGCTGAAGTATGAGACTTGAAATCATATAGGGGACTTAGAATTAGTACCTTAGGCTTGAGTGGAGTGGAAAAGATAGGGATACAGCTTTTGCATGTCCGCTTCAGCCTCCCAAGTAGCACTTTTGATTTGTTGGTTCCTCCAAAGGTTCTTAACGGATGCCACCTCATTGTTCCTTAATCTCTTCACTTGCCTATCCAAAATCTGAACCGAAGTCTCCTTATAAGTCAAGTTATCCTCAACCAAACCCAAAACATCAAAAGGCACAATAACATTAAGATCACTAACACATTTTCTCAACATAGAGACATGGAACACTGGATGAACCAAATTCATTTCACTAGGCAACTTCAACTCATAAGCTACCCTGCCAACCCTCTTCAAGACCTCATAAGGACCAATATATCATGGACTCAACTTCCCCTTTCACCACAACGGACCACACCTTCCGTTGGACAAACTTTCAAATAAATCCAATCACCCACTTTGAATTCAAGTCTCTTCTTCTCACATCGACATAAGATTTTTGGCAACTTTGGGTTAGTCTCAACCTTTCCCTAATCATCCTAACCTTCTCAAGAGCCTCCATAACTAGACTGGTCCTAATAAAGCCATCTCGCCAACCTCAAACCGACCAACCAATGATCTGCAACGCCTCCCATAAAGAGCCTCAAAAGGAGCCATACCGATACTAGAGTGATAGCTATTGTTGTAGCCAAATCAATAAAAGAGAGATGGTCATCCCAACTACCTCTCAACTCCAATACACATGCCATAAGCATATCTTCAAGGGTTTGAATGGTTTTTTCGGCTTGGCCATCCATTTTGGGGTGAAAGGTTGTACTAAGGTGAACTTTTGTACCAAGACTCTTTAGAAAGGACCTCCAAATATATGAAGTGAATTGTGAACCACGATCTGATATGATGGACAAAGGAACCCCATATAACCTCACTAACTCATGGATGTACAACCTTGCATACTCTTCGGCCCCATATGTGGTCTTAGTCGGTAGAAAGTGAGCCAATTTTGGCATCCTAACAACCACCACCCAAATGGAATCAAAACCTTTTCTAGTCTTGGGTAACCCAACCACAAAATCCAAATTAATCACCTCCCACTTCCAAGGGGGAATCTCTATGTCTTAGGTTAGGTCACTCGACCTTTGATGTTCGGCTTTGACTTGTTGACAACTATGGCAACAGGAAACGAATTTGGCGATGTCCCTCTTCATGCCTCCCCACCAATACACATCCCTAAAGTCTGTATACATTTTAGTGGAACCGAGGTGAATAGAATAAGAAGAATTATGGGCCTTATCAAGGATCTTTTCCCTCAAACCATCAACACAAGGCACGCACAACCTACTTTTGTACCTAAAGGAACCATCTCCCCCTTGGGAGAAAACCTCTACTTTGCCCTCTTTCACCAAGGTCTTCAATTCAAGTAACGAGGAGTCAAGATCTTGTTTTGCTATCACCTTATCGATCAAGGAAGATTTGGAACCGTCCAAAACAACTACACCATCACCCCCTTCTTCCAACCTAACTCCAATCTAGCCAATCTATGCACCTCACTAGCCATCTCCCTTTTACCACCATCAACATGGCTAGGCTACCCATAGACACACTACTCAACGCATCCGCCACCACATTTGTCTTACTTGGATGATAATGCACACTCATATCATAGTCTTTAAGAAGTTTTAACCATCTCCTTTGCCTCAAGATGAGTTCCTTTTGATCAGTGAACACATCCACATGCACCCCATACAAGTAGTGACGCCAAATATTTAATGCAAACACCACGACGGCCCATTTAAGATCATGGGTAGGGTAATTCCTTTCATGTACCTAGAGTTGTCTAGAAGCATAAGCCATGAACATACCATTTTGCATCAACACACAACCCAAACCAACCACAGAAGCATAACAATATACCACAAATCCCTCAAGCCCATCCGATAGTGACAATATAAAAGCAGACACAAGCTTGTCTTTCAATGTTTGGAAGCTTCTCTCATACTCATCGGTCCACATAAACCTAAATTTCTTTTGAGTCAATTTTGTCACATGGGAAACAATGAAGGAGAACCCATTCATAAACCTTCTAAAATAATCTGTTAGGCCCAAGAAGCTCCTAATATCTGACGAGGTCAATGCTCTAGGCCAATTTCTAATGACACCGCTTAGAATCCACTTTTATACACCACATGCCCGAAGAATGCAACCTCCTTCAACAAAAATATACACTTATCATATTTGGCATACAATTTTTACTCTCTCAATCTTTGCAACACAACCCTCATATGCCTCATATGCCTCTCCATACTATGTGAATAGATCCAAATATCATCAATGAAGACCAAAACATAAGAATCAAGGTAAGGTTTAAAGACCCTATTCATTTGGTCCATGAAGGTGGTCGGTGCAATGACCCAAACGACATCACAATGAACTCATAATGCCCATAACTAGTCCTGAAGGCGACCATAGGAATATCACACTCCCTCACCCTGACTTGATGATACACGAACTAAAGATCAATCTTAGAGAAGAAGCTAGCTCCTTGCAATTGGTCAAACAAGTCATCAATCCTTGGAAGAAGATATCTATTCTTTATAGTGACCCTGTTGAGTTACCGATAGTCAATAAACTTTCTAAGTGACCCATCCTTCTTTTCACAAACAACACCGGAGCACCCCCTGACTTGATGATACCGGAACCGAAGATCAATCTTAGAGAAGAAGCTAGCTCCTTGCAATTGGTCAAAAAAGTCATCAATTCTTGGAAGAGGATATCTATTCTTTATAGTGACCCTGTTGAGTTACCGATAGTCAATACACTTTCTAAGTAACCCATCCTTCTTTTTCACAAACAACACCGGAGCACCCCAAGGGGATTGACTAGGTTTAATAAATCCCTTTTTCAAAAAATCTTTCAATTGCTCTTTTAACTCCTTCAATTCCGTCCGGGCCATATAGTAAGGGGGAATGGAGATAGGGTGAGTATCGAGAAGGAGATCTATGCTAAAATCTATCTCCCTCTCGGGAGGGCACTGGGATGATCATTTGGGAAGACATCAAGAAACTCATTTACAACCAGAACTGACTCTATGGAAGGGACTTTGGACTCCACATATTTAACCCTCACAAGATGGTAAAGACACCCCATAGAGATCAACTTACGGGCTTAAATGCATGAAATGAATCTACCCTTGATCAGCACATCTTGACTCTCCCACTTAAGGATGGGTTCATTTGGAAACTAAAACTTGACCCTACTGGTTGTACAACCAGTAGATGCATAGTAGGTATGCAACCAATCCATCCCAAGAATGACATCAAAGTCTACCATTTCTAATTCAACAAGATCACAAGGCAACAACTTATGCAAAATGCAAATAGGACAATTTCTATAAACTTTCCTAGCAACAATAGAGGAACCAATAGGAGTATACACTTCATATGACTCATGCAATAACTTAGGGATAACATATAACTTGTTAGAAACAAAAGGGATAACAAAGGAAAGAGTGGCACTCGGATCAATCAAAGCATATACATCAAAGTCAAAGATTTTCCACTTACCAGTAACAACATCGGGAACCTCACTAACCCTTTCCTCCCCTGTAGTACATAAAATTGATTATGATATGGGGCACCACCTTGAGGACCACCTCTACCCAATCGGACCACATTTGCGCCCCGACCCCTGCGACGATTTCTTGGACAATCTATCTTCTTGTGACCAAGCTCCCCACATTCATAACATGCATTAGAACCCTTCAAACATGGGCCTCCATGGCTCCTTCCACATTTAGGGCACACATTAATAGGAGCCATCCTACCAACTCCTTGAGGCATAGGGAAGTCATTGGCAAACCCCCTGTTAGTAGCAAGAGAAGGCCCTTGGTCTCAACAAAAGTTAGCACCCTTTTGGAATTTACCCTCGAATAGGGCTCTCTTGGCCTCGTTCCCCCTTCTCTTCCTCAATTTCTCCTCCTCCATTTGCTCGACATATATCATCTACCATGACAAGTCAATGTCACTAATTAGCATGAAGAACCAGCATTCTTCACTTACCAAGTCGTAGACCCCCTTCATGAACTTATTCATCCTAGATCTAGGAACGACCACAAAATGAGGAGCATACCTTGAAAGTTGATTAAACTTGAGGGCATACTCCCTTACACTCATAGCACCTTATTTCAAGCTTATAAACTCTACCAACTTTGCTTCCCTAAGCTCAAGAGGGAAAAATCGACTGAGGAAGGCAAATTTAAACTCCTCCCAAAGCACCATATTACCAACTCTTGTGGGTCTTCCTCCACCTTTGACCCATAGAAAACCGGAGGATTCATCCTCATGAAGTCTCTTACCCTAGATCCTGGGGAAGTAGCATAAGGGGCTTGGGCCCCTTGGTTGACTTGTTTGGACACAAATTGGGCAAGCATAGTGAGAGCATCTCGGAGCTCACTATTGGTAGGTTGCTCCTTGGGAGTTTGGGCCCTTTTTCCTCGAGTGTTAGGCATGACCTAATATAACAAAGAACAATCATTGGGGGGGGGGGAACTCACTAAAACTCTATAGCTTGATGTAGAACATGAAGAAGGGAAATATTTCCTAAAATATCTTATAGCCTCCTACTCATAGTCAGGACGCGCTTCGCAACCATGAATAGGACTCTAATCGACGCGGTGTGTTGGACTCTGAGGATCTATCAACCTAATGCTCTGATACCAAGTTTGTCATGACCTAAGACTAGGACTTAGATGTGACACGATGAACGGGGAACCCGAAGGAATCCTAAATAAGCCTCTTAACTTGTCATTATACATCATTGCTGGCGGAAGCATATAAAATATTAAAGAGCAAGAATAGGGGCAAAAGGCTAAGGGAAAAGCTTGCACAATATCATAGTCAAAAGACAAGAGTTAAACTCATATCATAGATACATAACATGTCAAATATCACAACCCAAGCCTAGGGCCTAGACGTGATACAGTGAATGGGGAATCCGAAGGAACCCTAAACAAGTATCTTAACTTGTCATTACACATCCTTGGTCGCGGAAGTACACAAAATGCATAAAGTAAGCAAAAGGAACAAGGGGCTAAGGGATAGTTTGTCAAAATATCAACATCAAAGATAAGGAGCCATATCTCATATCATAAATACACAAACTCATCCAATAAACACCTCTAAATAGATAGATAGAGCGGGGGCCAAGAAATAGTTGTCGAGCTCACCCTCATAGTCAATAGAACATAAGATAGTGTCTCAATATATAGATAATAGTAACATAGACTAAGGTCCCTGAAATGGAGGACTTACCAATGAGATTGGAATCGCACCAACTAGCCATATGGAGGAGGAGGATGATCAACTTGACCACCAGTTCGTACATAGTGATATCATGTAGGCAAGAGTATGCGTTATTACGTTTGAATATACTAAGTATGTGGGATGCAATACAACAAGAAGTAGACATCACAATCAAAATGCACGATATTAAGCAATGGACATACAATATGCCATGTATAATCAATGCTTAAGTAAAACAAGCTTAAGTAACTCATTCTTATATAGGATATCATATGTGAAGAAGAGACCTAGCTAGATGTTCAAGGTTTAAACTCCTTGGTGGTTGTGTGGTATAAACCACTCACATGGTTGATGGTAATCACACCTTACCAACATGGTGAAAACGTTTAATCCCCTCGCATGATTAATGAGCATAGACCCCCAACATGGTTACCCAGGCTCTTGTCCCCCCAGATCGGGTATGGTCTAATGCGACACCTTATATAGGATTCATCATATACTCTAGTGCAACACTTAATATGGGAATAATCATATATATAAGTGAATTTCATCATTATAACATCATTTATATCATATCTCATTCTTTGGACCTTCAACTACTCAAGAAAACACATCCGGACATTTTAGCAAACACTTGGGGGGTATGCAATGGGGGTAAAAGACCACGCAATTTAGAGATAAAATCATGCAAGAAAATCTGTAATAAAACCATCAATCAACATCTTACAACACCCCCAAGGCATTCACATCAAAACCCCTCATCAAATCCAACATTAGTTCCATGATTTGAAGCTCAAAATATGCTAAAACAACCATACTTTCATGAACTAAAATCATTGTGTAGTAAATTTCTCAATATACAAGACTCACATGTAAAATTAACTTTAAATCATGCATTATTAAGCAAAATAGGATTTAGGCACTATAGGTAGAAGGACCCAATGGTTCAACACCATATACCTTAGGTCTAGGGTTGCTTGGAATTGAGATTGGGAAGAATGGAGGCTTGAAATGATCTTTGAATCCAATCTTGTTCTTGGGTCTCCTTGAAATAGAATTGGGGCTTGATGAAGGCTTTTGAGAGAATTTAGAGTGTATTTGAGATGAGAGTAATGAGTTTTATCCTTTGGGATAGTGTTTAGGTCTTTTAGGAAGATTAGGATAACATTGGAAGTCTAAAAATGGCATTAGAGTAATTAAAATTTTTGAAGACGCCACAAGTGAACAGATGGAAAAATTGGCAAAGTATCCTCTCACTGGAGACTTGACTGACCATGTGGAACTCCATGGGTCATGTGGAGTGCCCATGAGACAAGACTTAGGCAGAAAAAATGGAATTGGAACACTTGAGAAAAAGTTAGTGTCGACATCACTCTGACAGTCGCTTTCACGGACCATGTGGGGTTACAAGGACTGTTTACTAGTCCATCCCACCTCACTTAGACAAAATGTTACAGGCCTCCACACACCCAGGTGCCATGGGCCGTCCTACTCCACACGGCCCATCAACAGTGTCCGTGGTACCAACCTTAGCCACATTTTTCCCCAAGTCCAACAAGATTGCTTTGGCACACCTTGTGGCCATCCCCACGTTCAGTGGTGGGCCACAAGGCCTGTGCCACCTTCCTTGGTTACAAAAATGGCCCTTTACAACCCCATCTTTCCCAAACGGCCCGTCAAAGGGCACACTAGCCATCAAGCTGCTCATGTGAGTTCACTGCATTGGAGGGTCTCACGGAAATGGTCATAAGTCATTCATCTTCATCTGAACTCGAAATAACGTGAAACAAAGTGCACTGTGAAGCTAACTCAAAGAGATTTCATTTGACATGTTGTGGCCACCCAATTCTAAATGTGCTAAAAGTTATGCTAGTTTAAAGTTGACCTTTACATGAAACATCACCCAAAACTTAACTTTTAGGGAAGTCTTGAACTCGTTTAGGTACTAGGAGTCCCCCGTGAACCGAATACACCCCAAATATAACAAAATGAGGCTTGAAATATGGATACATAAGAGCATATAGTCACGGGTGTGATAATATCTCCCCCTTGGAAACATTCATCCCTAAATGTCAGGAAAACCTACACAAGGAAAGTAGTCATGAAGATTTTTGCTAAAACATAGATACAACAATGCATCTAAATATGGTCTTCAAGAAAATCTCAATATGAACATCAAAATCCCCATAATATTATTAACATGAACATGAATGCATGCAATATAAAATGAAACTTAAGAATTGAAATCACATAGGGGACTTAGAATTGGTACTTTAGGCTTGAGTGGAGTGGAAAATGTAAGGATACCACTTTTGCATGTCCGCTTCGGCATCCCATGTAGCACTTTTGACTTGTTGGTTCCTCCAAAGGACCTTAATAGATGACATCTCCTTATTCCTCAATCTTTTCACTTGTCTATCCAAAATCCAAGTTGGAACCTCCTTATAAGTCAAGTTATCCTCAACAACACCCACTACATCAAGAGCACAATGGCATTAGACAACTTCACTAGGAAACTTCAACTTATAAGCTACCTTGCCAACCCTCTTCAAGATCTCATCAGGACCAACGTACCTTGGACTCAACTTCCCCTTTTTACCGAAACGGACCACACCTTTCATTGGAGAAACCTTCAAATAAACCCAATCACCCACTTTGAATTTAAGGTCTCTTCTTCTCACATCGGCATAAGATTTTTGATGACTTTGGGCTGTTCTTAACCTTTCCCTAATCATCCTAACCTTCTTAAGAGAATCTATAACCATATGCAGTCCCAATAAGGCCACCTATCCAACCTCAAACCAACCGACCGGTGATCTACATCGCCTCCCATAAAGAACCTCAAAAGGAGCCATACTGATGCTACAGTGATAGCTATTGTTGTATGTGAATTCAATCAAAGAAAGATGGTCATCCCAACTACCCCTAAACTCCAATACACATGACCTAAGCATATCTTCAAAGTTTTGAATGATTCTTCGGCTTCTCCATCCATTTAAGGGTGGAAGGTCGTACTAAGGTGAACTTTTGTTCCAAGACCCCTTTGAAAAGACCTCCAAAAGTATGAAGTGAATTGTGTACCATGATCTGTTATAATGAACAAAGGAACCCCATGCAACCTCACTAACTCATGGTTGTACAACCTTACATACTTGTCAGCCCCATATGTGGTTTTAACTGGTAGAAAGTGAGCCGATTTCGTCATCCTATCAAACTACCACCCAAATAGACTCAAAATCTTTTCTAGTATTGGGCAATCCAACCACAAAATCCATATTAATCACCTCCCACTTTCAAGTGAGAATCTCTATGTGTTAGGTTAGGCCACCCGGGCTTTGATGCTCGGCTTTGACTTGTGACAAATATGGCAATCGAAAGTGAATTTTGCAATGTCCCTCTTCATGCCTCCCCACCAATACACGTCCCTCAAGTCTCTATATATTTTGGTGAAAGCGGGATGGATAGAATAAGAAGAATTATGGGCCTTATCAAGGATCTTCTCCCTCAAAACATCAACACAAGGCACACACAACCTACCTTGGTACCTAAAGGCACCATCTCCCCTTTGGGAGAAAACCTCTACTTTGCCCTCTTTCACCAAGGACTTCAATTCAAGCAAGGAGGAGTTAAGATCTTGTTTTTATATCACCTCATAAACCAAAGAAGATTTTGAACCATCAACAAAAACTATATCATTACCTACCTCTTCCAACCTAACCCTCAATCTATCGATGCGCCTCCCTAGCCATCTCCCTATCACCACCACCAATATGAGCTAAGCTACCCATAGACACCCGACTCAAAGCATCCGCCACAACATTTGCCTTCTTGGGATGGTATTGTACACTCATATCATAGTCTTGAAGAACTTCTAGCCACCTCCTTGTTCTCAAGTTGAGATATTTTTGAGTGAAGATATATTAGAGGCTCTTATGATCGATGAACACATCAACATGCACCCTATACAAATAATAATGCCAAATCTTTAATGCAAACACCATGACAGCCAATTCAAGATCATGGGTAGGGTAGTTCTTTTCGTGTACCTTGAGTTGCCTAGAAGCATAGGCTATGACCTTGCCATTTTGCATTAGTAGACAACCCAAACCCACTCTAGAGGCATCACAATATACAACAAATCCCTCAAGCCCATCTGGTAGTGATAATATAGGAGCCGACACAAGCTTATCTTTCAATGTCTTGAAGCTCCTCTCACACTTATCGGTCCACACAAACTTAACCTTCTTTTGAGTCAATTTTGTGATAGGAGAAGCAATGGAGGAGAACCCATTCACAAACTTTCTATAGTAACTCACAAGGCCCAAGAAACTCCTAATGTCTGATGGGGTCAATAGTCTAGGCCAATTTCTAATCACGTTGGTCTTCTTAGGATCCACCTTACACCATTCCCCGATACTACATGACCCAAGAATACAACCTTCTTCAACCAAAATTCACACTTTTCATATTTAATATACAATCTCTCCTCCCTCAATCTTTGCAACACAACCCTCAAATGCCCCATATGGTCCTCTCTACTATGTGAATAGATCAAAATATCATCAACGAAAACCACAACAAAGGAATCAAGGTAGGGTTTGAAGACCATATTCATTAGGTCCATGAAGATGGACGGTGCATTGGTTAACCCAAAAGACTTCACCATGAATTGATAATGCCCATATCTAGTATGGAAGGCCATCGTGGGAATATGACACTCCCTTACTTTGACTTGATGATACCCGGACCTAAGATCAATCTTAGAGAAAAAGCTAGCCCCTTGCAATTGGTCAAACAAGTCATCAATCCTTAGAAGAAGATACCTATTCTTTATAGTGACCCTATTGAGTTTCCAGTAGTCATTGAACATTCTAAGTGACCCATCCTTCTTCTTTATAAACAAAATCAGTGCACCCCAAGGTAATTGGCTAGGCCTAATAAATCCCTTCTACAACAAATCTTTCAATTGCTCCTTTAATTCCTTAAACTCCACTGGGGCCATACGGTAAGGGGGGATGGAGATAGGTTGGGTATTGGGAAGGATATCTATGCCAAAATCTATCTCCCTTTTGGGAGGGACACTGGGAAGGTCATTTGGGAAGACATCTAGAAGCTCATTTACAACTGAAACTGACTCTATAGAAGGGACTTTGGACTCCACATCTTTAACCCTCACAAGATAGGAAAGACATCCCTTAGAGATCAACTTATGGGCTTTAATGCAAGAGATGAATCTAATTGACCACCACATCTTGACTTTCCCACTGAAGGACGGGTTCATTTGAAAATTGGAATTTGATCATACGGGTTCTACAATCAATAGAAGCATAGTAGGTATGCAACCAATCCATCCCAAGAATGACATGAAAATCTACCATGTGTAATTCAACAAGATCGTAGGACATCAACTTATGCAAAAGGAAAATAGGACAACTTCTATAACTTTCCTAGCAACAATAGAGGCACAGATAGAAGTAGATACTTCATATGCCCCATGCAACAACTGGGGGTCAATATGGAACTTTTTAGCAACAAAGGAGGTAACAAAGGAAAGGGTGGAACCCGAATCAATCAAAGCATATACATTAAGATCAAAAATTTTCAACATACCAGTAATAGCATTGGGAACCTCATCAACCCCTTGCCATCCATATAGTGCATAAAATTGATTGTTCCTTGGGGCACCACCTTGAGGACCACCTCTACCAAATGTGACCATATTTGCACCCCGGCTCTTGGCATGGTTTCTTGGACAATCCACCTTTTCGTGACCAAGCTCCCCACATTCATAACATGCATTAGAACCCTTCAAACATGGACCTCCATGAATTCTTCCACATTTGGGGCACACATCATTAGGAGCTACACGACCAACACCTTGAGGCTTAGGAAACCATTGGCAAACCCCTTATTAGTAGCATGAGTAAGCCCTTGGCCTTGAAGAAATCTAGCACCCTTTTGGAATTTACCCTTAAATCGGTCCCTCTTGGCCTCATGCCCTCTCCTTTTCCTCAACTTCTCTTCCTCTATTTGCCCAACATATATCATCAATCGAGGCAAGTCCATGTCATTTATTAGCATGGCGTACCGACATTCTTCACTTACCAATCAGAGACCTCCATCATGAACTTATTTACCCTAGATCTAGGATCGACCACCAAATGAGGAGCATACTTTGAAAGTTGATTAAACTTGAGGAAATACTCTCTCACACTAATAGCACCTTGTTTCAAGTTCATAAACTCCACCAACTTAGATTCCCAAAGCTCAAGAGGGAAAAACCAATTGAGGAAAGCCTATTTGAATTCCTCCCAAAGCACCACATTACTAATTCCCTTCTCACCCTTCAATTAGTAATACCATATTTGGGCTGAGCTGGTATAATGCCAACTCTACCTTTTCATTCATCCCAACACAACACCCATGATATTTAAGATTTTATAGACCTCATCAATGAACTCTTGTGGGTCTTCCTCCACCTTTGGCCCATAGAAAATCGGAGGATTCATCCTCATGAAGTCTCTTACCCTAGCTCCTGGGCTAGTAGCATAAGGGGCTTGGGACCCTTGGTTGACTTGATTGGCCACAACTTGAGCAAGCATAATGAGAGTATCCCGGAGCTCACCATTGGTAGGTTGGTCCTTGGGAGATTGGACCCTTCTTCCTCGAGTGTTAGGCATGATCTAGCATAACAAAGAAAAACTGTTAGGGGGAAAAACCACTACAACTCTATAGCACGACGTAGAAAATGAAGAAGGGAAACATTTCCTAAAACATCTCATAGCCTCCCACTCATAGCCATGGAGAACTTCACAACCATGAATAGGACTCTAATCAACGCGGTGTGTTGGACTTCGAGGATCTATCAACCTAGTGCTCTGAATCCAAGTTTGTCACGATCCAAGTCTAGGGCCTAGACGTGACATGACAAATCGGAAACCCGAAGGAACCCCAAACAAGCCTCTTAACTTGTCATTATACATCATTGGTTGCGGAAGCATATAAAAACATTAAAGAGTAAGAATATGGGCAAAGGGCTAAGGGAAAAGCTTGCACAATATCATAGTCAAAAGACAAGAGTTAAACTCATATCATAGATAGATAATATGTCAAATGTCATGACCCAAGCCTAGGGCCTAAACATGACATAAAAAATGAGGAATCCGAAGGAGCCCCAAATAAGCCTTTTAACTTGTCATTACACATCCTTGGTCGCGAAAGCACACAAAAAGGCGTAAAGTAAGCAAAAGGAACAAGGGGCTAAGGGATAGCTTGTCAAAACATCAACATCAAAGCCAAAGAGTCATAGCTCATATCATATATACACAACTCATTCAACAAACACCTCTAAATACATAGATAGAGGGGGGGCAAGACAAAGCTATCGGGCTCACCTTCATAGTTAATAAAACATAAGATAGTGCTCATAGATAATAGTAACATAGACTAAGGTCCCCCGAAATATAGGACTCACAAACGAGCTTGGAATAACACCGACTAGCCATGTGGAGGAGGAGGATGATCAACTTGAGCAATGGTTCCTACAAGGTGATATCATGTAGGCAAGAATATGCATTAATACATTTGAATATACTAAGTATGCGGGATGTAGTATAACAATAAGTAGACATCATAATCAAACTGCATAATATTAAGCAATAGACATAATATACAATATGCCATGTATGATCACTGCTTAAGTAAAACGTGCTTAAGTAACTCATGCTTATATAGGATATCATATGTGAAGAAGAGACCAAGGTAGTTGTTCAAGGTATAAACCCCTTGGTTGTTGTGTGGTGTAAACCCCTCACATGGTTAATGGTAATCACATCTTACCAACACGGTGACGAAGTATAAACCCCTCGCATGGTTGATGAGTATAAACCCCCAACATGGTTACCTAGGCTCTTGTCCCCCCAGATTGGGTATGGTCTAATGCAACACCTTATATAGGATTCATCATATACTCTAGTGAAATACTTCATATGGGAATAACCTTATACATAAGATTATTTCATCATCATAATATCATTCATATCATATCTCATGCTTTGGACCTTCAACTACTCAAAAAACCACATCCGAATATTTTATCAAACACTTAGAGGGTGTGATGGGGGTAAAAGACCATGTAATTTATAGATGAAATTATGCAAGAAAATCAATGATAAAACCATCAATCAATACCTTAAAACACCCCCAAGACATTCACATCAAAACCCCTCATCAAATCCAACATTAGATCCAAGATTTAAAGCTCAAAACATGCTAAAACAAC
>JAABOM020067141.1:0-39587 GCA_011800125.2 Solanum clarkiae | reverse complement strand
ACTAGTCATATCAATTATCATATCACATACTAGTAACAGAAAAATGCAATGACCACAATATCACATATACTCTAAAAGACTTTTGTGGAAATCTAACATCATACAAGAATGAAAATTCATATCTTATGCTTTCACATTTATGTTAGAAATTAAGTCTAATCACAAGCAAAGAACCCCCACATTTTAAGTATGATCTCAACATTATTTTTCAAGTATTTGTCTTCTCATGTTTCAAATGAATATAATCAAAATAGACATTGACAATGTAACATCTCTTCTGAAAATAATACTCTATAAAAGAAGTAGAGCTTCAATTTTCTTTGACACCCTTTACAAAATGTCAAAGTTTAATTTATAGAAATACCCATTAATTTTATGTCACTAGTCTTTTTCTCTTTCTGTCACAATTAGACAGATCATTTAGTATTTAAAATACAAACACTAAAGATTGCATAATTGTACCACTTGTTTCTAGTTAACGATGAAGTCTTTATACTCTTCAAGTCAGAATATTTATTCAAACAAAGCGTTTAATAAGTTGGTGAAGTTTTTGTATTCTTCAAACCAAATGCACAGTCTAATTTATCTAGAGAAGTTTTTTTTTAAAAATATTTTTTGTGTTCTTCAAATTAAAGGAGTAAAAAGTCAAAAGATTTTAGTCTCCAAAAATCAGACACAATCAAACTTCACATGGAGTAGAAAACTATACAAGTTTTAGTCTCCAAAATAGAATTAGAAAATTATAAGGATATGATTTTATTTTCAAGTAACTTTTCATGATTATCAAGTTAGTTGGGATCTTTAAAGTTGATTCGCTACTCAACTTTTCATAAACATCAAATAAATTTGACTTTTTAGAGAATAATCAATGGGTAATAATATTGTCTCATGACCAAATTAGTTTGTCAGTAAAAATTATCTTCCTCATTCAACTATTGATAGATATTCTTCAACCATAATGCATGGTGAAGGAACGTGGCAGTGTAAGAATAGTCAATCCAAAAGAAGAGATTAGTGAAAATTATGTCACATTCTAATTGAA
Source organism: Solanum clarkiae (assembly GCA_011800125.2). NCBI lineage: Eukaryota > Viridiplantae > Streptophyta > Magnoliopsida > Solanales > Solanaceae > Solanum > Solanum clarkiae. The sequence continues at coordinate 38,545 of JAABOM020067141.1, read as the reverse complement.
AAAATATATTTGTAGGAACTTCTTGGGTATTCTGGACCAAGTAAATTAAGGTCAAAAATATAAAAAATTATACATTGTTTCACCAAATTAGTGATTTTCGAATTTTAATTTTTCTCTGTTCATAATACGATAAATTTAATCATTTTATGGTTTGGATTCAACAAAGCAAACACATAGTAATAATAAAAATAATATCTAATCGGCAAGCCATTTGTTATATGTCTTAACTATGTTTAAAGAAAATGGACCAAGCATAATTATCAAAATCTTTTGACCAATCAATACACCCTATCAATTTAGTGGGTTGTTTCTTAGTTTTTTTCCCCTATGCATTAAGACAATTCTCGTGCATACATTTTATTTGACAATTAAATATAAGAAACTTCTTTTCATTTATCATCGTGCAAATGAAAATCATTAGTAAACGAAAAACAAAAACTATACATGAACATTAAGTTTGTTGGTTTCATTGTCTTCTCCAAAATCAGACTAAATAATTTAAATGGTAATTTCCTTAAGATTATTGTTCAACATGTGTTACTAAAATATTTAGAACAAAACCTTTTGTTAAACAAAAACTTTTGCAGTAAACAAAACTTTTGTAGAAAAAAAATATTTTGTAAAATAAAACTTTTGTAGAACAAAACTTTGTGAAAACAATAATCACAAAGATTCTAATCAAGTTTAAAAACCAGAAACTAAAACTAGTAATGAAAACAAAATCTGTAAAGAAAATCAAAAAATAAAATTGACAAGAAGAAAATCGAGCCCACTAATACACAGTGTGTCCTTTAAGGAAATTATTCCCCTCAAGTACCCAAGGTTAATGGAATATATCCTCCCAGAATAGAATGATTTTACTCACTAGTGTATCAGTACCTAAAACCACGGTGTCAGTGAACCACTCAATAGTAGCAAAGTACACTAGAATTTGTTTGTGTAGGAGAAAAAAAAGTATGAAAAAACTTATTTTGAAATGATAAGAAAATTTTCTAATATATAGAGAACAAAAGGTGTTTATTGTGCCTTGTTAGAAAGGTTACAACTACTTGGAAAGGTCACAATCTTTTTTAGAAAATCTATAACAGTTCATTTGTTATTCACACTCTTTTAAACTCAACAGGAGCATATCTACATTCTGATCTCAACCACATCACCATCTTTTAACTTAGTATTGGGCACTACCAGCTGGCCATTTACTGAAACCAATTTCTCCTCCAACCCTGCTCTCCTAGCAGCATCAACCGTAGTGCTACCAGTGCTCAGGCGCATTATCTCACCATGGAGCCAACATATGATGACCACCTCACCTAGCAAACTGGAGCTGGCTTCGTATGGTTTTGTCGCAAGCTCCACTTGTTGACTTGCTTCAGAGCGCAGTTGCTTCTCCCATTGAAGCATTGTCCTCAGTAAATATACCTGTAGATTTTCAAAATTGCAACCTGAATTTATCAGCTAATGAATCATAAAGAGTCATAAGAGGGACATGTTTAAGAATAATGGATATGGGAATTGATAGATCACCGAAGGCTGAAAAAAATATAAAGATGGCATCCACAAATGCTTTCTTATCAAGTTATTATTTCCTGTTCTACAACTTTGTCCTTTTCCTTTCTTTCCAAAAAAAAGGGTTCATGTTTCCAATCTTTAGTCACCTCACAAAGCAGCCTTAAGTTTTATCTGTTGAGTTAATCTACTACTTTGATGAATCAATTCGTCCTCCATCCTTTTCCTCCTTTTTTTTTTTTCAAATACTCAACCCACCACATAGTGAAGCAAAGCGCTATCTTGTGACAACATTGACTATTAAAATCTTAGCTTATGCAGACAATGGTAAAAATAGGAAAAGCAGAATTGGTGCCGTGGCCACTGGTCTGTGCCAGGAATAAATATTTCTGGATAGCTACTGATGCCCTTTCGTTAGTCTCTGTCCACACATTTGATGGGCATTGATCAGAAGAACACCCTAATATCCATTTCATGGTCTAGTGGATAATTTACTTCATTATAACAGATCTGATGACATTATTATGTCTCCCAAGTGTAAGATAAGAGCATAACAAGTTCATCATATTGCTATTAAACTTTGGAAATATACTAGCAATCAAAATACCTTATTGTTGATGCCGGAGTCCCTCAATGTCGCACTAGAAGAGTTATAGCCTAGCTTATTCTCGAAACTTGTGTTAGATGTAACAGAAGCAACAAGTTTCCCCTCAAAGATGGTAGAAATGATAGCCTAGTAAACATTTTCTTCCTCCTCTGTCAATTCAATGATTTGGATGAAAGTGGGGCAATAGACACTTCAACTAGTCTTGCTGCATCAACAATGTAATAGTTGTTATAGGATCCCAGCAGAATAAAGAGACATGCGAACTATTTAAGCTCAATTACTCCATACATCCAATTTTATGAGGCACAAATTGATGCCACATTGGATTAAGAGATTGACTTGTAAATTATATCATCCTAATAAGAAGATATTCAAGCAGTACTTTAGAAAGTATCAAGGAAAAATAAATCACATCATAGTTTATCTTTATATTATTAGAATTTTGCTTCCATGTCATGGTTTGAGGCTTCTCATACCTTGTGGTACATATCATCTTGACAAAGTGTATACTTTTCCAGGCAAGTGCACCAATCCCCATGTCCTGGTTCACACCACCATTTATCAGATACTTGAAAACCATGTTGTAATCCTTAAAGTTAAAATATGACGATCTTAGGCACTAAGAAATGACTGCTTTGCTTGCAAATTTGCTGATATGTCAAACAGATTGTAAGAAGAAATTTGAAAAGACATGAACTAACATTATCATCATCATCATCACCATCATCATCACCATCACCATCACCATCACAATCGTTGACTATTATTGTTATTGTTGTTGTTGCTGATGATGATAAATAATAAAAAAACTTAATTCTTTCCTGTATCACTAAATTATAGTCTAATTTGTTGATTCTTAACCAAAGGGAATACTAAGAGTCTGTTTGGTATGGAGGGTAGAAAATATTTGGTTTTCTTGCTTATTTTCTAGTGGTTGGTAAGTAAGCTAAAACTAATATTGTCTCAAGAGCATTTATATATAATTCAGGAAATTAAAATGGGGCGATGGTGGGGGTGGGGCGGGGAATGGGGGTCAGGAGCACTGTGGAATGGTCAGTTGCTCGGACTCTTCAAAAGTGTTAGTGGGTGCGTATTGGATTCACCAAAAGTAGTGTATTTTCGGAGAATCCGATACGATTATGGCATTAAAAGTGAAGCATTTGTGCAACTTAGATGGTCAAACGGGTGGAAATTGCGGGCATTCGGAGTGGGGAGAAGACAATGAGCTTGAAATGTCAGTTCTGAAACTTGTTTTCCTTAAACCTACTAGGAAAGTCAGTTTCCTGATTTCTAAGGAACATATTTTCTTAGAGAAGATGTTCTCCAGAACATTTTGACCAACCAAACATAGAAAGATTGGAAGATATTTTGAAGGTAAATTTCCATGCCATACATACCCTAACGATTGCTATATCATCTACAGATTAACTGGACTTGATGACATACTTTTACCAATATTCCAAGGTAAATTTCTCTGTCAATTTTGTCTCTCCACGATTCCATTTAGATTGATTATCTTCTTCTTCCTACCCCTGAATTTGATTTACTGCTCTATTTGCATTTGCGTGTGGATGTGTATGGCACCTCCCCCATAACATTTCAATTGGTGGACACCATGGTACTATCTAATGCTATCACCATAGATGTCAGAGCAATCTAGCTAATAGGTAATTTAAAGAGGCAAGATTGGTTTTACAATTCAATTTTTTATCACGCAGTTGTTTTTAAGGTAAATGAAGCTATGAAAGAGGAAACGTTCCAGGCAACAAACTTAAGGCATTTTCATGGTAAGTATTGGTGATGGCTAGTTTATCAATTATATCAAGAAATGGAATATAAGGCTAGGTCAACTAACTATATCCTTTTGTTCAAGGTCAATGAATTAGAAAACGGGAAGTGCTTGAGATTTTACATAGATATGAGACTAAGTATTTCCTTGGAAGAAATTGCATCAAACATGAATTACGCCAACAAACATAAAGTGATTAGCCAACTATTCAGCACAGGACTTGCTAGTCAAAATAACCATATTAGAAATGACAAGTTATTGAACTTCCAAAAATTACCTTCTTATATAATCTTGCATAAGCTTCCCATCTTTTTGTTTGAGAATATCTTCTATCAGCTACTGCCTCAGAAGTTGCTAGCCCAAAACTTACAACAACAAGCAATTAATTCTCTTGCATCCTTGTCCACTTTGGTGAAAAAAAAATTATACATGCACTAGTAAATTAAAAGCATTTGAGATACTTATTATGATTCGGTGATCATCTACCTCACAATAACTGCAGCAAGCAGGTGACCTACTTCCACTCTGAGGATAGGATCTCCCACTTTTAACGATCTATACTTATGTGATCCATCCCTTATTTAGGGGTATTTTGATAATTTTACAAGGTAACACTATCTCCCCCTTGGAATTATTAATCCTCAAATGATGAATAATGAAGGGTGAACTCAAAGCATGGACAAAAATCAAGGATATCTCAAATCAAACATCGACCAATCAACCATCTAGAGAATCAATATTCAGACCCAAGAATAGACAAATCAATTTAAGTTAAGGGTAGGATATTACCTTCAACATTATCATTATTGGGCACGAATAAATGCAGATATTTAGCTTTCATATCTTCCTCAGCTTCCCATGTGTCTTTCTCAACAAATTAATTTCTCCAAATGACTTTGACTGAGACTATCTCTTTGGTCCTCAATTTGCGAACCTGACAATCAAGTATTTGAACTAAAACCTCCTCGTAGGACAAGCTATCTTTCACTCTAATATTATCAATATAGATTACCAATAAAGGATTTCCTAAATATTTCTTCAACATCGAGATGTGGAAGATTGGATGAATCTCGGCTAACTCAGAAGACAACTCCAATTCATAACCAACATCCTCAATTCTTCTCACAATACGATAGGGACCAATATAGCAGGGACTCGACTTTCTGTTCTTCCCAAATTGCATGACACCCTTCATGGGTGATATTTTCAAGTAGACCTAATCATTCACCTCACACTCTAAGTCTCTTGTTCTCATGTCAGTGTAAGATTTCTAATGACTCTGGGCAGTCTACAACCTCTCTCTAATAACCTTTACCTTTTTCATACATTGATGAACAAGGTCATGGTCAATCAATTCAACTTCACCAACTTCAAACCACCCAACTGGGGACCTACATCTCCTCACATACAAGGCTTCAGAAGGAGTCATCTGAATGCTTGCACGCTAACTATTATTTACGCAAATTCAATGACAGGTAAATGATCATCCCAATTATCTTTGAAATCACGGACATAAGCTCTCAATATATCCTACAATGTCTGAACTGTGTGTTCTACCTAGCCATATATTTGGGGAAGAAAGGCTATGCTAAGATCTACCTTTCAATCCAGTCCTTTCTAAAAAGATCTCCAAAATTGAGATGTGAACTAAGATCCTCTATATGAGATGATAGACAAGGGAATTCCATGCAATTTGACAAATCTCCTGCATGTACAATTTGACATAACTCTCTATAGTGTCAGTAGTCTTAATTGCCAAGAAATAAACTGATTTGGTCATCCTATCCACAATCACCCATATCAAATCATGTTACTTTTGAGACCTTGGTAAACTAGTGACGAAGTCCATATTGTTCATATCCCACTTCCATTCAAAAATCAAAAAGTTTTGAGCCAATCCACATGGCCTTTGATGTTCAAATCCGATCTTCCACATCTCGATATTGAAGAAATATTTGGGAAATCCTTTATTGGTAATCTATATTGATAGTGTTAGAATGAAATATAGCTTGTCCTATGAGGAGGTTTTGGTTCAAATACTTGATTGTCAGGTTCGCAAGTTGAGGACCAAAGAGATAGACTCAGTCAAAGTCATCTGGAGAAATCAATTTGTTGAGAAAGACACATGGGAAGCTGAGGAAGATATGAAAGCCAAATATCTGCATTTATTCTTGCAGATATTTGGTCCTCAACTTGCGAACCTGACAATCAAGTATTTGAACCAAAACCTCCTCATAGGACAAGCTATCTTTCACTCTAATACTATCAATATAGATTACCAATAAAGGATTTCCCAAATATTTCTTCAACATCGAGATGTGGAAGATCGGATGAATCGCGGCTAACTTAGAAGACAACTCCAATTCATAACCAACATTCTCAATCCTTCTCACAATATGATAGGGACCAACATAGCAGGGAATCGACTTTCCGTTCTTCCCAAATCACATGACACCCTTCATGGGTGATATTTTCAAGTAGACCCAATCATTCACCTCAAACTCTAAGTCTCTTCTTCTTATGTCAGTGTAAGATTTCTAGTGACTCTGACCAGTCTACAACCTCTCTTTAATAACCTTTACCTTCTTCATATATTGATGAAAAAGGTCATGGCCAATTAATTCAGCTTCACCAACTTCAAACTACCCAACTAGGGACCTATATCTCTTCCCATACAAGGCTTCAGAAGGAGCCATCTGAATGCTTGCATGCTAACTATTATATACGCAAATTCAATGATAGGTAAATAATCATCCCAATTATATTTGAAATCAAGGACACAAGCTCTCAACATATCCTACAATGTTTGAACTGTATGTTCTACCTGGCCATCTATTTGGGGAAGAAAGGCTATGCTAAGATTCACCTTTCAATCCAGTCCTTTCTAAAAAGATCTCCAAAATTGAGATGTGAACTAAGCTCCTTTATATGAGATGATAGACAAGGGAATTCCACGCATTTTGGCAATCTCCTGCATGTACAATTTGGCATAACTCTCTGTAGTGTCAGTAGTCTTAATTGCCAAGAAATAAGCTGATTTGGTCATCCTATCCATAATCACCCTTATCAAATCATGTTACTTTTGAGACCTTGGTAAACCAGTAACGAAGTCCATATTGTTCATATCCCACTTTTATTCAGAAATAAAAATGTTTTGAGCCAATCCACATGGCCTTTGATGTTCAACTTTGGCTTGCTGACAATTCGAGCACTTGGAAATAAACTGTCACGACACAAGCCTAGGGCCTAGACATGACACAGCAAATTGGGATCCCAAAGGAACCCCAATCAAGCCTCTCAACTTATCATTGCACATCAGTGGTCATGGAAGCACGCAAAAGACAAAAAACAAGCATAAGGGGCAAAAGGGCTAACAGATAGCTTGCCAAAACATCAACATCAAAGACAAGGAGTATGGATCATATCATAATTACACAACTTGTCCAACCAATAGCTCTAAATACATAAATAAAGTAGGGGCCAAGACAAAGTAACTGGGCTCACCCTCATGGTCAAAATAGAATATAAAAAAGTGTTTCAATACATAAATAATAGCAATCATACACTAAGGTCCCCAAAATGGAGGACTCAACAACAAGCTTGGAATAGTATCGACTAGCCACGTGGAGTGGGAGGATGATCAACTTGAGCATCGATCCCTACATGGTGATATCATGTAGGCAAGAGTATGCGTTAGGACGTTTGAATGTATTAAGTATGTGGGGTGCAATACGACAATAAATAGACAGCATACTCGAAATGCATACATTAGACAATAGGCATAGTATAACAATATAGAATGTATGATCAATGCATAAGTAAAATAAGATTTTAATAACTCATGCTCATATAAGATGTTATATGTGTAAAAAAGACCAAGCTAGAATCCTAACTATGGTTGGGAGATGCCACTCAGACCTGGACACCCTGGTGGCAAGGTAAAACACCCCTCACATGGTTGATGCCATTCACACCTGGATATCCTGTTAGCAAGTTAATCCACCCCTCACATGGTTGATGCCATTCACACTTGGAAACCCAGGTGGCAAGGTACATACCTCTCACCTGGTTGTCCGGGTTCCTATACCCCCGGATCGCACATGATCTAATGCAACACATTATATAGAACATACACATCATGTACATAAGCTCATTTCATCATCATGACATCAATCATATCATATCATATCTCATGCTTTGGAATTTTATTTCCTCAAGAAACCCTAGCCGGACATTTTATCAAACACTTGAGGGGTGCGAAATGGGGTTAAAAGACCATGCAATTTAGAGTTGAAATCATGCAAGAAAATCTATAGTAAAACCATCAATTAATACCTTGCAACACCCCCAAGACAGTCACATCAAAACCCCTCATTAAATCCAATATTAGATCCAAGATTTAGAGCTCAAAACATGCTAAAACAACCGTACTTTCATGAACTAAAATCACTGTGCAGTAATTTGTTAATATACAAGTCCCATATGAAAAATCAACTTTAAGTTATCGAATATTAGTAAAAAAGAGGCTTAGGCATCATGGGTGGGAGGACCCAATGGTTCAATACCACATACCTTAGCTTTGGAGAAGTTTTTAGTGAAGATTGAAGATGGAGGCTTGAAGCTTGAAGAAAATCCTTAATTCTGGATGAGAGTTTTGGGACTTGAATTTTGGAGTGAAAATATGGCTAAGTGTTTTGAGGAGTATTGGGAAAGTTTAGGATGATATAAGGGTGAAATTTGGCTAGATATAGACAAAAACACGTTTGGGAAACTTGGGCCCAACACTTTGAATATTTTGGACTGCATAGGAAAACACTGCCGGACAAAATACACCTCTCCACGTCGTGGAGAGGACCCAGAGAAGGAATTACACTAAAGCGCTCCCTTGGCGTAAACCTCACTTAAAAATTTATAATTGCTAATCTTTCACTCTTAAAAATCGGGGTTAGACCCTTGTTTACCTAATTTTGACCCCTGTTCACAAATATGAGTTGGATTTTTGAAATAACGAACGGATTTTGAGATATATGAAAATTAAAATTTTGGGCATTCTGAGGCACATTTTTAGCACTTTTTGGGGTCTTTTCAATATATCACCCTTGGAAATATTCGTCCACGAATATAAAACGTATAAGACAAGAGTGGTCATGCACAAATCAGCCCAATAAGAATGCAACATAATATGTAAAACACCATTTTCAAATTCGCAACATATGTGTAAAATCATCATAAGTTTACCCACTTAAACATGAATGCATGTGAATGACATAGGGGCTGAAATGTAAGACTTGAAGTCACATATAGGACTTAGGATTAGTACCTTAGGCTTGAGTGGAGTAGAAAAGATGAGGATACTACTTTTGTATGTCAGCTTCGGCCTTCCATGTAGCACTTTCAACTTGTTGGTTCCTCCAAAGGACCTTAACGGATGCCACCTCTTTGTTCCTTAATCTCTTTACCCGCCTATCCAAGATTCTCATAAGTCAAGTTATTCTCAACAACACCCACAACATCAAGAGGCACAATGACATTAGGATCGCCAATACACTTCCTCAACATAGAAACATGGAATATCGGATGAACCAAATTTATTTCACTAGGCAACTTCAACTCATAAGCTACCTTGCCAATCCTCTCTATCACCTTATAAGGACCAATATACCTTGGACGCAACTTCCCTTTTTTACCAAAATGGACCACACATTTCATTGGAGAAACCTTCAAATAGACCCAATCACCCACTTTGAATTCAAGGTATCTTCTTTTCACATCGGCATAGGATTTTTGACTGCTTTGAGCTGTCTTCAACCTTTCCGTAATCATCCTAACCTTCTCAATAGCATTCATAACCAGATCCGTCCCCAATAAAGCCACCTCTCCAACCTCAAACCAACCACCGGTGATCTACAACATTTCCCATAAAGGGCCTTAAAAGGAGTCATACCGATGCTAGAGTGATAACTATTGTTGTAGGCAAACTCGATCAATGGAAGATGGTCATCCCAACTACCTTTAAGCTCTAAAACACAAGAACTAAGTATATCCTCAAGTATTTGAATTGTCTTTTCGGCTTGGCCGTCCATTTGAGGGTGGAAGGCCATGCTAAGGTGAACTTTTGTACCAAGATCCCTTTGAAAATACCTCCAAAACTGTGAAGTAATTTGTGCACCACAATCCGATATAATGGATAAAGGTACCCCATGTAACCTCACTAACTCATGGATATACAACCTTGCATACTCTTCAGCCCATAGGTAGTCTTGACTAGTAGAAAGTGAGCCAATTTCTTCATCCTGTCAACCATTACCCATATAGAATAAAAAACTTTTCTAGTCTTGGGCAACCCAACCATAAAATCCATATTAATTATCTCCCACTTCTAAGTAGGAATCTCTATGTCTTGGGTTACTCCACCCGACCTTTGATGTTCAGCTTTGACTTGTTGTCAACTATAGCAACCGGAAACAAATCTAACAATGTCCTTCTTCATGCCTCCCTACCAATATACATCCCTCAAGTCTCTATACATTTTGGTGGAGTCAGGGTGGATAGAATAAGTAGAATTGTGGGCCTCATCAAGAATTTTCTCCCTGAAACCATCAACATATGATACACACAATCTATAAGGGCCCCATCTATCCCTTGGAAAAAAACCTCTATTTTGCCCTCTTTCACCAAGGCCTTCAATTAAAGCAAGGAGGAGTCTAGATCTTGTTTTGCTATCACCTCATCAACCAAGGAAGATTTAGAACCATCAACAACAACTACACCATTACCCATATCTTCCAATCTAAACCCCAATCTAGCCAACCTATGCACCTCCCTAGCCATCTCCCTATCACCACCATTCACATGAGCTAGACTACCCATAGACACCCGATTCACAGCATCCACCATAACATATGCACACTTATGTCATAATATTTGAGAAGTTCTTGCCAATTTCTTTGTCTCAAGTTGAGAACGTTTGTGTGAAGACGTATTGAAGGCTCTTATGATCGGTGAAGACATCAACATGCACCCCCTACAAATAATGATGCCAAATATTTAATGCAAACACAATGGCGGCTAATTCAATATCATGGGTAGGGTAGTTCCTTTCATACACTTTGAGTTGCCTAGAAGCATAGGCTATGACTTTACCATTTTGCATTAGCACATAACCCAAACCAACTCTAGATGCATCACAATACACAACAAAACCCTCAAGCCCATCCGATAGTGACAATATAGGAGCGAACACAAGTCTATCTTTTAAGGTTTGGAAGCTTTTCTCACATTCATCGGTCCACTCAAACTTAACCCTCTTTTGAGTCAATTTTGTCATAGGGGAAGCAATGGAGGAGAACCCATTCACAAGCCTTCTATAGTAACCTGCAAGGCCCAAGAATCTCTTAATATCTGACAGGGTCAATGGTCTAGGCCAATTTCTAATCACATCGATCTTCTTAGGATCCACTTTAATGCCATACCGACACCACATGACCCAAGAATGCAACCTGCTTCAACCAAATTTCACACTTATCATATTTAGCATACAATCTCTCCTCCCTCAACCTTTGCAACAAAACCCTCAAATGACCCATATACACCTCCCTACTATGTGAATAGATCAATATATCATCAATAAAGAACACAACAAAAAAATCAAGGTAGGGTTTGAAGACCCTATTCAGTAAGTCCATGAAGATGGTCGGTGCATTAGTCAACCGAAACGACATCACAACAAACTCATAATGCCCATATCTAGTCCGTAAGGCTATCTTGGGAATATCGCTCTCCTTTACCCTCATTTGATTGTACTCGGACCGAAGATCAACCTTAGAGAAAAAGTAGCCCCTTGCAATTGGTCAAACAAGTCATCAATCCTTGGAAGAGGATATCTATTCTTCATAGTGACCCTATTGAGTTGCTGGTAGTCAATGCACATTCTAAGTGACCCATCCTTCTTTTTCGCAAATAACACCGGAGCACCCCAAGGTGATTGGCTAGGTCTAATAAATCCCTTTTTCAACAAATCTTTCAATTGTTCCTTTAATTCCTTCAACTCCGCCGGGGCCATACGATAAGGGAAAATGGAGATAGGTTGAGTGTCGGGAAGGAAATCTATGACAAAATCTATCTCTCTTTTGGAAAGTACACTGGGAAGGCCATTTGGGAAGACATCTAGGAACTTGTTCACAGCGGGGACTGATTCGATGGAAGAGACTTTGGACTCCACATCTTTGACCCTCACTAGATGATACAAACACCCCTTGGAAATCAACCTATGGGCTTTAGTGCATGAGATGAGTCTACCCCTTACTACCACATCATGACTTTCCCACTCAAAGACAGGTTCATTTGGAAATTGAAACTTGACCCTACGGGTTCTACAATCAATAGAGGCATAGTATGCATGCAACCAATTCATCCCAAGTATAACATCAAAATCAACCATATCTAATTCAACTTGATCACAAGGCAAGATTTTATGCAAGATACAAACCGGATAATTTCTATACACCCTCCAAGCAATAATAGATGCACCAATAGGTGTAGACACTCACATGACTCATGCAACGACTCTGACTCAACATGGAACTGTTTAGCAACAAAGGGGGTAACAAAGGAAAGGGTAGCACCTGGATCAATCAAAGCAAATACATCAAGATCAAAGATTTTCAACATACTGGTAATAACATCGAGGACCTTACCAACCCCTTGCCTTTCATGTAGAGCATAAAATCGATTATGCCTTGGGCTACCATCACGAGGACCACCTCTACCCAATGGAACCGCATTTGCACCTCGGACCTAGCCACGGTTTCTTGGACAATCCACCCTCTTGTGAATAAGCTCCCCACATTTTAGACATGCATTGGAACCCCTCAAACGTGGTCCCTTGTGATTCTTTCCACATCAAGGAGACACATGATTAGGAGACATTCAACCCATGCCTTGAGACCTAAGGATGTCATTGGCAAACCTCCTATTAGTAGCATGAGGAGGCCCTTGGCCTTTATGATGTCTAGCACCCTTTTGAAACCTAACTTTAAAATAGGCCCTCTTGGCCTCATGACACTTTCTATTTCTCAACTTTTCTTCTTCCATTTCCTCGGCGTAAGTCATCAACCAAGACAATTTCATATCACTAATTGGCAAAATGGGTCGGCATTCTTCAGTTACCAAGTCGGAAACCCCCATAACAAACTTATTTATCCTTGACCTAGGATCGGCCACCAAGTGAGGAGCATACTTTGAAAATTTATTAAATTTGACGGCATTCTCCCTCAAACCCATAGCGCCTTGTTTCAAGTTCCTAAACTCTACCAATTTTGCCTCCTTAAGTTCAAGAGGGAAAAATCGATTAAGGAAGGCCAATTTGAACTCCTCCTAAAGCACCATATTACCAACCCCTTTCTCACCCTTTCATTGCTCATACTAAATTTGGGCTACCCATTTGAGTTGGTATGCTGCCAACTCTGCCTTTTCATTTGTCCCAACACCCGTGATATTCAAGATCTTGTAGAGCTCATCAATGAACTCTTGTGGATCTTTATCTACCTTGAACCCATGGAAAATTGGAGGATTCATCCTCATAAAGTCTATTACCCTAGCTCCCGGGGTAGTAGCATGAGGGGCTTGGGCCCTTGTTGGACTTGGTTGGCCACCACTTGGGCAAGCATAGTGAGGGCATCCCTGAACCTACCATTGTTAGGTTGCTCCTCGGGAGTTTGGGCATATCTTCCTCTAGTGTTTGGCATGATCTAGCATAGCAAAAAATAATCGTTAGAGGGGGGAAACTTACCAAAACTTTATAGCACGACTTAGAACATGAAGAAGGGAAACTTTCCCAAAACACCTCATAGCCTCCTCGTCATAGTCATGGCGCGCTTCATAACCATGAATAGGACTCTAATCGACGCGGTGTATTGGAATCCGAGGATTTATAAACCTAGTGCTGTGATACCAAGTTTGTCACAATCCAAGCCTAGGGCCTAGACGTGACACGATGACTAGGGATCCCGAAGGAACCCTAATCAAGCCTCTCAACTTATCATTACACATCATTGGTCGCGGAAGCACGTAAAGGACATAAAACTTCATAAGGGGCAAAGGGGCTAAGGGATTGCTTGCCAAAACATCAACATCAAAGACAAGGAGTCATGGCTCATATCATAATTACACAGCTTTTCCAACCAACACCTCTAAATACATAGATAAAGTGGGGGCCAAGACAAAGTAACTAGGCTTACCCTCATGGTCAAAATAGAATATAAGAAAGTGTCTCAATACATAGATAATAGCAATCATAGATTAAGGTCCCCGAAATAGAGGATTCAACAACAAGCTTGGAATAACACCGACTAGCCACGTAGAGGAGGAGGATGATCAACTTAAGCACCGGCCCCTATATCATGATATCATGTAGGAAAGAGTATATGTTAGTAAGTTTGAATGTACTAAGTATGTAAGGTGCAATGCAACAATAGATAGACATCATACTCAAAATGCATACATCAGACAATAGGTATAGTATAACAATATGACATGTATTATCAATGCATAAGTAAAACAAGCTTTCAATAACTCATGCTCATATAAGATGTCATATCTGTAGAAGAGACCAAGCTAGAATCCCAACTATGGCTGGGAGATGCCATTCACACCTGGACACCCTGGTGGTAAGGTACATACCTCTCAGATGGTTATCTGGGCTTCTATACCTCCCGGATCGCGCATGGTCTAATGCAACACATTACATATAACATACATATCATGTAAATAAGCTCATTTCATCATCATAACGTCAATTATGTCATATATCATGCTTTGGAACTTCATTTCCTCAAGAAACCCTAGCCGGACATTTTATCAAACACTTGGGGGTGTCAAATAGGGGTAAAAGACCATGCAATTTAGAGATGAAATCATGCTATAAAATCTGTAGTAAAACCATCAATCAACACCTTGCAACACCCCCAAGATATTCACATCAAATCCCCTCATCAAATCCAACATTAGATCCAAGATTTAGAGCTCAAAACATGCTAAAACAACCCTACTTTCATGAACTAAAATCATTGTCAGTAAATTTCACAATATACAAGACCCACATGAAAAATCAACTTTAAATCATGCAATATTAGTAAAAAGGAGGCTGAGGCACCATGGGTGGAAGGATCCAATGGTTCAACACGACGTACCTTAGCTTTGGAGAGGTTTTTGGTGAAGAGTGAAGATGGAGACTTGAAGCTTGAAGAGAATCCTTAATTCCTGATGAGGGTTTTGGGACTTGAATTCGGATAAAAAATATGGTTAAGTGTTTTGGGGAGTATTGGGAAATGTTTAGGATGACATAAGGGTGAAATTTAGCTAAGTATAGATAGAAACACGTTTGGGAAACTTGGTCCCAACATTTACAATATTTTGGACCACACAGGAAAACACTGCCAAGAAAAATACACCTCTCCGCATCGTGGAGAGGACGTGGAGAAGGAATTACACTAAAGTGCGCCAACGGAGGTAACACGTAAACCTCACTAGAATTCATCACTTTAAAATTTATAATTGCTAATCTTTCACTCTTAAATTAGGGTTAGACGCTTTCTTACCTAATGTTGACCCCCTGATCACAAATATGAAGTCGGATTTCAAAATAATGAACGAATTTTGAGATTATGGAAATTAAAATTTCGGGCATTCTGAGACATATTTTTGAGCACTTTTTTGGGGTTGTTTTATAAACTCAGCAATATTCTTCTTCATTCCACTCAAGACTTCCCTCAAGTCATTGTACATCTTGGTAGATCCAGTATGAATAGAATACCTAGAATCTTGGGCTTCATCCATAATCCTATCTCAAATACCATCAACATTCGGGACACATAGTCTACTCTAGTATTTCAGTACACCATCTCCCCCTTTGGAGAAAACCATAAATTTTGGTTTATGGACATCTTATTTCAGTTATAGTAGGACAAGATCTTGGACTTACTTTTCTTTCACCTCTGCCACCAGAGATGAAACAGACCTGTTCTGAACATCAAAGCCACCTTCATTGTTCTCCTCTAGTTGAACTGCCAGTCAGACCAATCTGTGCACTTCCTTGGCTAATTCTTTCTTTTTCTCTTCAACATGAGCATTACTACCTATGGACAACCTACTAAGAGAATAAACACAATGTTAGTTTTACCTAGATAGTCAAGAATACTCATGTCATAATCCTTGAGAAACTAAGATTTACCTAGCGGAAGAAAGGCTATAATAAAATGCTACTTTCAATCCAGTCCTTTCTAAAAAGATCTCCAAAATTGAGATGTGAACTGAACTTCTCTATCTGAGATGACAGACAAAGGAACTCCACACAATTTGACAATCTCCAACATTCACAATTTGGCATCACTCTCTATAGCGTCAGTAGTCTTAACTGTCAAGAAATAAGCTGATTTGGTCATCCTATCCACAATCATCCATATCAAATCATGTTACTTTTGAGACCTCGATAAACCTGTAATGAAGTTCATTTTGTTCATATCCCATTTTTGTTCAGGAATCTAAAAGTTTTTAAGCTAATCCACATGGCCTTTGATGCTCAAGTTTGGCTTGCTGACAGTTTGAGCACTTGGAAAAAAACTCAGCAATATTCTTCTTCATTCCACTCAACTAATAGACTTTTCTCAAGTCATTATACATCTTAGTAGATCTAGGATGAATAGAATATCAAGAATCATGGGCTTCAGCCATAATCCTATCTCAAACAGTATCAAAATTTGGGACATACAATCTAATCTAGTATCTCAGTGCACCATCTCCCCCTTTGGAGAAAACGATAACTTTTGGTTAATGGACATCTTCCTTCAGTTATAGAAGGGCAGGATCTTGGTCTTACTTTCTTTCACCTCTGCCACCAGAGATGAAGCAAACCCATTCTGAACATTAAAGCCACCTTCATTGTTCTCCTCTAGTTGAACTCCCAGTCAGACCAATCTGTGCACTTCCTTGGCCAATTCTTTCTTTTTCTCTTCAACATGAGCATTACTACCCATAGACAACCTATTACAATCATCAACACAATGTTATCTTTACCCAGGTGGTCAAGAATACTCATGTCATAATCTTAGAGAAACTCTAACCATATCCTCTACCTCAGGTTGAGCTTTTTCTGATTGAAAACATATTGAAGGCTCTTATGGTAAGTGAACACATCTACACGCACTCTATATAAGTAGTGGCACCAAAACTTAAGTGCAAATACTGTAGCTACCAACTCAAGATCATGGGTTGGATAGTTCCTCTCATGAACCTTAAGCTGTTTGGAAGCTTAAGCAATAACTTTACCCTTCTGCATCAATACACACCCTAATCCCACTTTTGAGGCATTCACAATAAATTACGAATCCATCAATCCCTTCAGGCAAGGTCAACACTAGGGCAGTAGTCAGTGTTGTTTTCAATTTCAACTCTTGGAAGCTCTTCTCACATTCATCATACCATTAGAACATGACCTTTTTTTAAGTCAATCTTGCCAATGGTGAGGATATGGAAGAAAATCCTTCAATAAATCTGCGGTAGTAGCCTGCCAACCCCAACAATTTCCTTATATCAGTCGAAGAGGTTGGTCTAGGCCAATTCTTAACCTTTCAATCTTTTAAGTGTCCACTTGATAGTTTCCCATGACAATATGGCTTATAAAAGCCATAGACTTGAGACAAAACTCACACTTCGAAAACTTATCATATTACTCCCTATCCTATAGAGTCTGAAGAACAATTCTGAGGTAATTCGCGCGCTTCTCCTTATCTCTAGAATACACAAAATATTGTTGATAGACACAATCACGAATATATCAAGGTATTATCTGAATACTCTGTTCGTCAAATCCATTAAGGCTGCAGGTACATTTGTCAACCCAAATAACATTACCAAAAACTTGAAATGACCATATCGAGTTTGAAAAGACATCTTCGGGATGTCACATTCTCTCATTTTCAACTGGTGATAGCCTGAGCCCAGGTCTATCTTGGAGAAAATAGTGGTACCCTGAAGTTGGTTAAACACATCATCTATTCTTGGAAGGGGGGTACTTACTCTTGACTGTCACTTTATTCAACTGGCGATAATCAATACACATTCTGAAGGAACCGTTGTTCATTCACATGAATAGGCTATGAGCGTCTCATGGAGAGACACTCGTCCTAATAAATCCATTATCCAAGAGATTGCTCAACTGCTCTTTTAGTTCTTTCAATTTAGCGGGGGCTATTTTATATGGTGGAATAAAAATAGGTCATATATCTTGGAGGATATCTATCCCAAAATCAATTTCCCCATCAGGAAGAACTCTAAGCAGATCCTCAGGAAAGTCTTCCGATAATTTGTTATTAATCCCAACTGACTAAAAGGGTAGAGACTCTGTATCATCAGTCTTACCTTGTATGAGGTGATACACATTTCCTTTAGAGATTAATGTTTTGGCCTTAAGATAGGAAACAAACTTACCCTCAGGCACAACAAAATTGTCCTTCCACTCCAGGACCGATTCATTCAGAAATTAAAATTTAACAGTTTGGGTCCTACAATTAGTTAAGGCGTAGAAGGCATGAAGTAATTCCATGCCAATGATCACATAAAAGTCAATTATCTCTAACTCTATCAAGTCAGCTAGAGTATCCCTATGATATAAGAATACTACAGAATCTCTGTAGAGTCTTTCAGCTTAGATAGATTGACCAACAAGAATGGAAATAACAAGGGTTTCAAGCAATCACTGCAGAAGAATCTCAAATTTACTAGCCATATAGGGAGTTACAAAAAATAGAGTGGCACCAAGATCAAGCAATGCACAAAAATCAAAGGTAAAGACTAGAACCCATACATGTGATAATATCTAGTGCAACTTTCTGATCATGTTGATTGCCCATTGCACACAGACGGTTTGTTCCCTCCTGCATTAGTAGTGGATCCTCTCTGATTACCCCTCACTAGTTGTATAGTAGTGGAAGACAGGGCCTAATTACCTCATGTCGAACATTCATTTTGGAAGTGACCTATCTGGCCACACTTATAGCAACCATTTCCTCCCTCTCTACACTTCTCCAAATGCATCTTGCCATACTTCCCATAATCTAGGCACACACAAGTACTTAGAACAAATATAAACACTTGAATCAGTGCACAAAGTAGCATGTAATCACTTGTCAGCCTCATAAGCGAGTATATTTCAGTAATCTCAGGCCACACACATACAGAAGCAAGAGTCAGTCTCATTCTCCATACCTGTCACATGTTCTCAGCCCATCCAACCCATTTTCAGGCCCTTCTTGTAGCTAAACAGTGTAAGAACCAGATAGTATAACAAGTATAGCCTATACAACCCTCAATAGTATAACAAGTATAGCCTATACAACCCTCAATACAACAACTATCATCCCATAACATCATATATATATACAACACATAGATCATATATAGCTATATACAACGTATACTCTATAACTCAATCCATAATATATTTCTACACATTCAGTTAAGATACACATGCATTTCGACTCAGTTGAAGGTTTAGAGAAGCCTAGCCTACCTCGTAGATGATTCCTCGCGTCCTAAATCAATCCACTTGAGAATTTTCCTTTCTTGTTATCTTCAATGCTGCTCCGCTATCAAAACATAAGTCACAAGATTATTACGATAGATTTGACTGTAAAATCCCAAGAAATTGGTGAAATTACACCAATTACGACTAAAACGAAGAATATTGGGGCCTACACCCAAAATGCCAAATCAATCCCCGTAAAATGTTCCCTACATTACCCTGAGTCCATAGCCAGAAATTGAGCCAAAAACAAATCCCAGAAGATGGAGAAACTGCTCAAAAATGAAGATATATTTCTTATAAAAACATTTCTTACATAACTTCTCAGTCAAATTGCACTAAAATATAGCCGAATCAACAAGATGCAAGCATACCACAATGTTCCTCTTGAAAAATAAAATAATGTAGATACAAATTTCACTTAATTGCATTAAGATATGTCCTAGATATCAAAATGTAAAGTTTTCACTCATTTTTGATATATAATCAACAAAAAAGTAGTGATTTTACCTTGAAATATGCGCCAAAATTGAATTCTGACACTACCATGGCATTTCTCATGAAAATCCATACAACTTAGCCTTTTGAGTCATGCAAATCGGACGAAATAAGCTCATAATTATGGTGCGAAGTTGAGAGGAAATATTTATACATACATAAAGCTAACTCCCCTGGTTATATATATATATATATATATATATATATTATAATGCTGCTGCCACCTCTCTGCCATGTGGTAGCACCAGATCACTCCATGTGGCAGTAGCAGAATATGCCACATCACCCTTTTCTTTCCATTAATCCTTCAATCCCTTTTCATCGTTTTGGGATCATTCGGACTTTGATTTTCACAAACAAACTATGTAACCCTATGTATTTCGACATTCCAGAACCAACAATCCAGTTGGAATTCCTAATGGAGCTTTCTACAATCTGATCTGGGTCCCATTTTCGTATATGCAACTTCGAAAAGATCCTCGGGGGTCAAATTACACCCGAAAGTCCCCCGTATCAAATGATGGGTCATTCTAGACAAAAGTCAACATTCTAGAGCTAACTACACTATCAAAATTCTCATCTATGGCATGGTTCCCAAGGGTGTTGACTGGGTCAACTACTAATCGATTCCAACAACCAAATTTGTAATCCATGATATAATCTCACTAGGCATCCCTTAGCCTAATTCGATAGTTTCACATCTAATGGAATCATTAGAATTCCACTCCAATGCAATTTACTATGACTTAACCTGAAAAGTCATTTTACGGTATAACTTCCCAGTTAACTAAAAAATCCACAAAACTCCCGAATAACCCATCGAACCACCATGGTAAAAGTCTCAACAGTTCAATAATGGCTCTAGATCTCCATACACATACTCAATCAATAGCATGAATGCAAAAGCAAATAAATGACTTAAAGGGTCATTACAACATCTCCCTAATAAACCTTTCATCCATGAAAGTATGAATACAGTCCTACCTGGGGACTCCAATCTACACGACGATTATTATTAGTCATAAGCATGTCCCATATGTCACAATAATTCAGTGCCTTTCCATAAACAACCACAAAAGGCCCACAAGCTACCCAATGGCGGACTACGGCTAACAAGCTCACATTTACACACAGGGCCAAAACTCCTTTGCCTCGCTATCCACTCCACCTGGCATCGCCGCCAAACATTCACCAATGAAACAAATACCCAATAGGCCACCCACTCAAATCACTCTCAGTACCTCCCAGACGTTCGTACATTACTTCTCAACATGGTTCTCAGTAGCTATTATCATTCAGCCCCATTTATGCCGCATTAAACAATCAACCCTTGGCAAGGACCACAACAGTAGTCACTGGCACTTACAAGTCACCAAATTCATGCTACACGGCATAGTAGCCAGCTTAACCATCACAATGGACACTCACAATGGCCACAATAGATTCGGGTACAACCTCCAAGATGTCTACCACCAAAACATCCCTTAACAACATCCGACCATAATCTAACTCAGCAAGATCCATACTGGGGTACATGTAACTCATTCAAAGTATGCCGGCACAACATCGACACACATAAAATAGGATGTATAACAGAATAAGCTAAGGGTGGGAATAACTCAAATGTAATTAGTCCAATTTATCTTGGTAGCTCAAAAGGGCTAATATATCGGAGCTAAGCGTACTCCACCTTAAACCCACACGACTTCTCTTAGGGGGTGACGCCGGTGGGATCACTCTGTCTCAAAGATCAAATTATACAAACCAGTGTCCATGGTTGGCATCACCCCTTGTGCCAACTCTGAGTCATCCTTAGTCTATCCTAAATACCTTAGACTCTGGTGAAGGCGTCCTAAAGTAAATCTATACTATATGGGCTGGGTGACGTAGAATCAAACCACCAACCAGAGTACGACACCGACGACTACATCATAGAAGAAAGTCAATCTTCCCTCAGGGATTATTAAAACCGAGGCTATCCAATAATATCGCGCGACCAGGGTATCATAATCCTGAAGAGTCACCATACCTAATCCTCCACTAATAAAAGGGACCTTCCACAACCTCGAGACCTAACCCATGATAAAAAAATCTCAGAACTCATATTTGAGTAAGCAATGAATCTAACAGTAAAAAACCATAACCGAAATACTAGGCAACCCCGCAAAATGACCAACACTCCCAATAGTAAGTATAACTAAGGATCCAGACAACATATTCTCAGCCAGCTAATAATTACAACAAGTCCCTAGGGTAGAGGGGTCGTCAGCTCATCTAATAATGCAATAATATTCAATCCAACAATAGATAATCCAACTAAGCCCTAAGTTATAACATTCCCCTCACAATCAAAAATCACAATCCCGTCACCAATGGATAAGAGGGACGACATATCAATAAAGTTACTACAACATAATCATAATCATAGAGACACAAGGTATAGCCAGGGATATAACTGACAGCCGACCTCTCAAATACAATGTAGACTAGTATCAGACAACCCACTCTAAGGCCTGCGCGACACTCGGCGTTAACACTTTAGTAGTCAAGAGTCAAATCAATCACATATATAAATTGCATGGTTTGTCTTACATTCAGCCTCCAATGGGGTATAATCGTAACATAGGTAACAATTACTCAGAATCCCATCAGGTATAACATACTCATCAACATCAGGAAACCTAATAAGTCAAACCAATAGTTAAATAATTGAATATTGATATACAAAGAGAACCAATGCTTAATACTACCCAGATCCAACTTATCTCCCGTTAAAGTCTTTATTAGGAGTGCTCACAACCACATAACTTTTAACCAACAATCCACGTACAAGTACAGGTATCACAGAGTTCCATCCTCAATAACTGCCCCATAATACAATACATAGTCACCACAAATCAAATAACTAATCACGAAGCTTGTTTTTGAGACTCTCCCAATCTCAATGGTTTCAGGCTTCTTAATTGGCTATCAAAACTCGAGGGCATCTAATCTCTACTCAACGGTCTCTGGGCTGCTCTCTATCAGGGACTAACGATATACTACTACCCTTGCCCAAAGTCTGATCTCTATGTGGCATCCATGTGAAGGAACAAACAGAGCTCAATTCTTAGAAATTGACGAACCATTGACAATGTCGCGCGACCAGAATCACTAACACAAAGAGTTTCCTAAACATCATATAGCCTCCTATAGATAAGTCACAGATGTCCAAGCCCTTCTTAGAAAGCATGCACTAAGTTACTTATGGAATCTTAAATCTTTCTCGACGCTGAGTGAAAGAGCTAGAACTGCACCTAGAGTCTTCATAATTAACAAAACTAATTGGGAAACGATCATGATGAAATTTCTTTTTGCGAGCAGTAATTTGCCCTTTCGCCACATCAAGGTGACAGGATTCAAACCTATGGCCCTTTGTACCCAAAAAAGATACACTGACCAAACTGCGCTACACCTCGTCTCACCACGTCGATCGAAAGTGCTATGCCACTTGAACTCAAATCTATCTGACCTTCAATCTACGCACCCATCCAAAAGACTTTCTTAGACGGCAGCTTATACGACAGAGACCAGTGAACCTTAAGCTCCGGTACCACCTTGTGATAACCTGATCTTGATCATGATAGCGCTTGCTAGACACCACCTACAGGCTAGCCAATGATCCAACCATAGCCTATAAAATAATATAAACAACCATAACCTATCCATAACCTCAAAGTCAACTATACACCATAACTTATAAAATAATATAAACAACCAAAACCTATCCATAACCTCAAAGACAACTATACAAAGCTATAACAGACACAAGAATATACCATTTACATATATCAATAATAGTTAAATATACAAAACTAGGAGTGCTCCTACAAATACATAACACTACTATATAAGGATAAATATTTGGAAGTAAAAGATGACCATCACAAGGGAGGAAGCTATGATAAATCCAGAGCTGCAGGTGCTCACCCAAATGTTTCTTGAGTGCTCTTGTATCCCCCAAATTAGTGTCACGATCCTAGCCTAGGGCCTATACATGACACAAAACATGGGGAACCTGAAGGGATCCCAAGAAAGCATCTTCACATATCATTACACATCCTTGGTCACAAAAGTAATAAAATACAACAAGAAGTAGTAAATTTGGACAACAGGGGCTAAAGGAAATACTTTCATATCATAGACATCAAGAACAAGATAGTCAAGACTCATAGCATAGATATATAACATGTCCAACAACACTTCTACTACAAAGATAAGAGCGGGGGCCACGACAAGCAACCGGCTAACCCTCATTGTTAATACATGACATAAAAGAAAGATAGTCTTAGTACATAGTAGGAGATCATAAGCAATGTCCTCGGAACTCACCAACAAGAGATCATAAGCAATGTCCATGGAATGGAGGACTCATCAACAAGCTTGAGAGACAATCGTACTAGCCACGTGGAGGAGGAGGATGATCAAGCGGTGCTCCAGTTCCTACATGGTGATATCATGTAGGAGTAGAGTACGTGTTAGTACAAGTGAATGTACTAAGTATGTAGGATGCAATGCAACAAGTGATAAGCACCAAAACAAAATGCATAACATAGGCCATGAATAAGCTTATAATGATATGACATGTATGAATGATTTTTGAAGTAAAATCATGCTTATATAAATCATAATACAAGTGTAAGAAGTGACCATTTTTAGTGCAATCCATGGCCTACCACCTCCTTGGAGAGGTGCATGAGGTACTAACCGCTTCATGAGGTTGATGGAGTACAAACACCCCAACAAAGTTGATGGAGTACAAACCCCCCACAAAGTTGATGAGTACAAACCCCAAACAAGGTTGCATGGGCCTGCCACTTCCTGAGCGATCGAGATACAAACCCCTCAACAAGGTTACTTGGGCCTACAACCTCCCGGATGATGCTTGGTCATCCCCAACACGTTAGAGATAATATCATATGAATACATTCCTTCCGTCATCATCATATACATGCATTCCTTTCATCATCATCATCATTATCATATACATTCCTTTCATCATCATCATATACATATATTCCTTTCATCATCATAAAGTCATTGAACTCATAAGACATGCATTGGACCTTTAATTTCCCAAGAAATCCTAATCCAGACATATTATCAAACAATTGGTGGATGTATAGTGATAGTATAAAATCATGCAATTTAAGAGTGAAATAATGCTAGAAAATTCAATGTTAAACCATCAATTGATACTTGGTAACACCTTTAAGCAATATACATCAAAAACCTTTATCACATCTCTCAATATATCTTGGTTTCATACCTCAAAACATGCTAAAACAGTCATAATTTCATAAACCCCAACATAGTGTGCAGTGAAATTCATAATAGATAAGACCCATGAATAAATCAACTTCAAATCATGCAGTTTTGAGTAAAAGAGACCTTGGGTATCACGAGTAAGAGGTGCCCATGAAAGAAACCCACACACCTTAGCTTTGGAGACGAATTTGATGAAGATTGGAGATGGAGACTTGAAGCTTGATTGAGAGCCTTAGAATCTGGATGAGTTTGAGACTTGAATTTAAGAGGTGAAATATTTTCTAAATGTTTGGGAGTGTATTTGGAAATGTTTAAATGATATGAGGGTGAAATAAGGCTAAGTATAAGCATTTTCATGTATGGGAACACTTAGGCCCAAGACTCAAAAGCATTGGACCGAGAATAGAAACTAGCCACAAAAATACACAGGAGCACACCCTTGGCGCATCGCTCCAGGGGCGCGAATCATCTCTGGAAATCGTATTTTTGCGATTTTTAGATTTTGCTACGGTTGCTCTTGAATAGGGGTTAGACCCATCTCCCACTCATTTTGACCCCTTGAAAAAGAATATGAAGTTGAATTTTCAATATCATGCACGAATTTTAAGATTTATGAAAATTACAATCATACACCTTCCGAGGCACATTTTCGAGCACTTTTTGGGGTCATTTCAATATCTCCCTATTGGGAACACTCGTCCTCGAATATCAAAAAAACATATATGAGAGACACAAACATAACCATTTCAGACCACAAATAGATGTAACAATGCACTTAAACATCATTTCAAAAATCTCATCATAAGTGTGAAATCATCGTGAACTTGTCAATTTAAGAATGAATGCATGCAATGTCATTGGGGCTGATACATAAGTCTTAAGATCATATAGAGGACTTAGATCAATACCTTAGGCTTGAGTGGAGTGGAATAGGTAGGATATCGCTTTCGCATGTCCACTTCGGTGTCTGAAGTGGAACTTTCAATCTGTTGATTCCTCCAAAGGACTTAATGGAAGCCACATCTTTGTTCCTCAACCTCTTCACTTATCTATCAAAAATCTGAACCGAAAACTCTTCATAGATCAAATTTTCTTTAACAATGCCCGCCACATCAAGAGGCACGATAGCATTAGGATCACCCACACACTTCCTCAACAAAGATACATGAAAGACCGAATGAACCAACTCCATTTCACTAGGTAAATCCAACTCGTAGGTGACCTTACCAATCGTTCTCATCACCCTATAAGGACCCACATATCTAGAGCTTAACTTTCCCTTCTTGCCAAAACGGACCACACCTTTCATGGGTGACACCTTCAAGTAGACCCAATCACCAACCTTGAATTCAAGATCCTTTCTCCTTACGTCGGCATAGAACTTTTGGCGACTTTGGGCTGTCTTCAATGTTTCTCTATTCATCTTAACCTTCTCAGAGCCTCCATAACCAGATATGGTCCAACAAAGCCAACTCTCAAACCTCAAACCACCCAACTGGTGATCTACAATGCCTACCATAGAGAGCATCAAAATGAGCCATTCTGGTGCAAGAATGATAGCTATTGTTATATGCAAACTCAATCAATGGAAGATGATCATCCCAACTACCCTTGAGCTCTAACACACAAGCCCTAGACATATCCTCAAGTGTTTGGATAGTCCTTTCGGCTTGAATATCCGTTTGAGGGTGAAAGGCCGTACTAAGCTTAACTCTTGTACCAAGACCCCTTTGTAAGTACCTCTAAAAGTGTGAAGTAAATATAGCCCCACAATCCAATATGATGGACAAAAGAACCCCATGCAATCTTACCAAGTTATGAATGTATAACCTAGCATAATCTTCAGCCTCATATGTGGTCTTAACTGGTAGAAAGTTAGTCGATTTAGTCATCCTATCAACCACAACCTAAATGGAATTAATATACTTTCTAGTCTTGGGCATCCCAACCACAAAATCCATATTAATCACCTCCCACTTTCATGTAGGAATCTCTATGTCTTGGGTTAGGCCACTCGGACTTTGATGTTCGGCTTTGACTTGTTGGTAACTATGACAACTGGATACAAATTTGTCAATGTCTCTCTTCATGCCCCCCCAACAATACATATCCCTCAAATCTCACTACATTTTGGTGGAATCGGGGTGGACAGAATAAGAATTATGGGCCTCATCAAGGATTATCTCCCTCAAACAATCAACATAAGGCACACACAACCTACCTTGGTACCTAAGAGTACCATCACCCCCTTAGGAGAAAACCTCTACTTTGCCCTCTTGCACCAAGGCCTTCAACTCTAACAAGGAGGGATCAAGGTCTTGCTTTGCTATCACCTCATAAACAAAGGAAGACTTAGAACCATCACCACCTAACAACACCACCATTACCCATCTCTTCCAATCTAATCCCCAATCCGGCCAACCGATGTACCTCCCTAGCCACCTCTTTGTCATCACTGCCAACATGAGTTAAGCTACCCATAGACACCCTACTCAAGGCATCCGCCACAACATTATCCTTATCGGGATAATAATGCACAATCATATCATAGTCCTTAAGAAGTTCTAGCCACCTTCTTTGCCTCAAGTTGAGATCCTTTTGAGTGAAGACATATTGGAGGCTCTTATGATCGGTGAACTTGTCAACATGCACTCATACAGGTAGTGACGCCAAATCTTTAATGTAAACACAATGGCAGCTAACTCAAGATCATGGGTAGGATGATTCTTTTTATGCACTTTGAGTTGTCTAGAAGTATAGGTTATGACCTTACCATTTTGCATCAATACACAACCCAAACCAACCCAAGAGGTATCACAATACATAACAAATCCCTCTAACCCTTCCGGTAGTGATAATATAGGAGCAGACACAGGTGTATGTTTCAATGTTTGGACACTCCTTTCATATTGATTGGACCACAAAAATTTAGCCTTCTTTTGGGTCAACTTTGTCATAGAGGAAGCAATAGAAGAGAACCCATTCACAAACCCCCAATAGCAACCCCCTAAGCCCATGAAGCTCTTAATATCCGATGGGGTCAATGGTCTAGGCCAATTCCTAATCATATCCTTCTTCTTAGGATCCACCTTAATACCATCCCTGGACACCACATGTCCTAGGAAGGCAACCTCCCTTAACCAAAACTCACACTTTTCATACTTAGCATATAAATTCTTTTCCCTTGATCTTTTCAACACAACCCTCAAATGAGCCCTATGCTCCTCCTCACCACGAGAATAGATCAAAATATCATCAATGAATACCACAACAAACAAATCAAGGTAGGGTTTGAAGAACCTATTCAGTAGATCCATTAAGATGGCCGATCCGTTGTTCAACCCAAATGACATCACAACAAACTCAAAATGCCCATATCTAGTCTAGAAGACCATCTTAGGAATATCACACTCCCTCACCTTCACTTGATGTTAACCGGACTGAAGATCAATCTTAAAGAAGTGGCTAACCCCTTGCAATTTGTCAAATAAGTCATCAATCCTTGGAAGAGGATATTTATTCTTGATAGTGACCCTATTAAGTTACCAGTAGTGAATGCACATCCTAAGAGACCCATCCTTCTTTTTCACAAACAACATTGATGCACCTAAGGTGATTAACTAGGTCTAATGAAACCCTTCTCTAACAAGTCGCTCAATTGTTCCTTTAACTCCTTCAACTCCGCCAAGGCCATACGGTAAAGGGGAATATAAATGGGTTGAGTATCGGGAGGAGATCTATACCAAAATCTATTTCCCTTTTGGGAGGAACCGGGAAGGTCATTTGGAACGACATCAAGGAACTCATTTACAACCGGAACCGACTCCACGAAAAGGACTTTGGACTCCACGTCCCTAACCCTCACAAGATGGTTAATACACCCCTTGGAGATCAACTTACGACCTTTAATGCAAGAAATGAATCTACCCTTGATCACCTCATCATGACTCTCCCACTCAAGGACGGGTTCATTTGGGAATTGAAATTTGACCCAACGAGTTCTACAATCAATAGAAGCATAGTATACATGCAACCAATCCATCCTAAGAATGACATCAAAATCAACCATACCCAACTCAACAAGATCACAAGTCAACATTTTACGTAATATGCAAATGGGACAATTTTGATAGACCTTTCTAGCACTAATAGATGCACTTATAGGAGTAGACACCTCATATGACTTATGCAATAATTCAGGTTCAACATAGAACTTTTTGGCAACTAAGGGGGTAATAATAGAAAGAGTAACACCCGGATCAATCAAAGCGTACACATCAAAATCAAAGACTTGCAACATATCGGTAATGACGTCAGACACCTCATCAACCCCTTACCTCCCATGCAAAGCATAAAACTAATTGTTCCTAGGAGCATCATCTTGTCGGCCACCTCTCCCTAATAGGGCCGTATTAGCACCTTATGGACGAACCTCTTTGGCCTTGTTGCGATTTTGGGGGCAATCCATCACCTTATGCCCGACTTCCCCACAATCATAACATGCATTAGTAACCCTCAAACATGGGCCACGATGACCCCTACCACATTTTGGACACCCACTATTAGGAACCATACCCCAGCACCTTAGGCCCTTGGAAAATCATTGGCAACCCTCTTATTAAACACATGAGAAGACCCTTGGCCTTGATGGAACAGGCCACACTTTTGGAACTTACCATCAAGACGAGCCCTGTTGCCCTCATGAGTCCTCCTCTTCCTCAACTTCTTCTTTTCCATTTGCTTGGCATAGGTCATCAAATGGGACAAATGTCACTAATCAACATGGTGGACCCGTATTCCTCACTCAGCAAGTCGAAAACACCCATCACAAATTTGTTTGTCCTAGACCTTGGATCGGCCACCAAGTAAGAAATATACTTAGAAAGTTGAGTAAACTTGAGGGCATACTCGCTCACACTCATAGGCCCTTGTCTCAAATTTATGAGTTCCACCAATTTAGCTTTCCTAAGTTCAAGAGGGAAGAACCAATTAAGGAAGGCCACCTTGAACTCTTCCCAAAGCACCACATAGTTGACTCCCTTCTCTTCCTTCCACTGTGTGAACCATATTCCTGCAACCCCTTGAGTTAGTAAGCTGCCAACTCCGCCTTTTCCTCCGATCTAACTCCCATGATATCCAATACCTTGTAGACCTCATCAATGAAATCTTGAGGGTCCTTATTTACCTTTGACCCATAGAATTCTAGGGATTCATTCTCATGAAATCTCTCACCCGAGAAGCTGGTGTAGGAGCATGAGGCGCTTGGGCCCCTTAGTTGGCTTGGTTAGCCACAACTTATTCAAGCAAAGTGAGAGCATCCTGGAGCTCCCCATTAGTCAATTGCTCCTCGGGTGTGCGGGCTCTTCTCCCTCTTGTCTTAGGCATGATCTAGCATAGCAAAGAATAATTATTAGTGGGGGAATAACATTACTTTAACTCTATAGCACTACTTAAATCATGGAGAAGGGAAACATTTCCTAAAACATTTCATAGCCTCCTACTTATAGTTATGGTGCACAACATAACCATGAATAAGACTCTAATCGATGCGGTGTGTTGGATTCTGAGGATCTAGCAATGTAGTTCTCTAATACTAAGTTTATCATGACACAACCCTAGGGTCTAGACATGACACGGCGCATGAGGAATCCTAAGGGACGCCAAGCAAGCCTCTTAACATATCATTACACATCCTTGGTCGCTGAAGTAATAGAATACAACAAGAAGTAGTAAATTGGGACAATCGGGGCTAAGGGAAACACTCTCATATCATAGACATCAAGAACAAGAGAGTCAAGGCTCATAACATAGGTACATAACATGTCCAACAACACCTCTACTACATAGATAAGAGCAGGGGCCACGACAAGAAATCGGGCTCACCCTCGTAGTCAATACATAACATAAAAAAGATAGTCTTAGTACATAAAAAGAGATCATAAGCAAATTCGTCGGAATGGAGGACTCACCAACAAGCTTGAGAGACAATTGTACTAGCCATGTGGAGGAGGAGGATGATCAAGCGGTACTCCGGTTCCTACATTGTAATATTATGTAGGCATAAAGTATAAGTTAGTAAATTTGAATGTACTAAGTATGTAGGATGCAATGCAACAAGTGATAAGCACCATAAAAAAACGCATAACATAGGCCATGAATAAGCTTATAGCGATATGATATGTATGAATGATGCTCGAAGTAAAATCATGCTTATATAGATCATAATACAAGTGTAAGGAGTGACCATCCTTAGTTCAATATAAGGCCTACCACCTCCTTGGGGAGGTGCATGAGGTACAAACCCCTTCACGAGGTTGATGGAGTACAAACCCCCCAACGAGGTTTAAGGAGTACAAACCTCCCAACAAGGTTGATGCATACAAATCCGCAACAAGGTTGCATGGGACTGCCATCTCCCAGGCAAGTTGATTGAGGTACAAATCCCTCAAACCCCTCAAGAAGGTTACCCGAGCCTACAACCTCCCGGATGCGGCTTGGTCATCCCCAACACTATAGAGATAATATCATATACATGCATTCCTTTCATCATCATTATATACATGTATTACTTTCATCATCATCATATACATACATATGTTTCATCATCATAAAATCATTTAACTCATAAGATATGCATTGGACCTTCGATTCCCAAGAAATCATAATTCGTACATTTTATCAAACACTTGGTAGGTGTGTAGTGCTAGTGTAAAACTATGCAATTTAAGAGTTAAATTATTCTTGAAAATTCAATGTAAAACCATCAACAAATACTTGGTAATACCCTCAAGCAATATACATCAAAATCTTTCATCGCATCTCTCAATAGATCTTGATTTCATAGCTCAAAATATGTTAAAACAGTCACAATTTCTTACACCCCAAAATAGTGTGCAGTGAAATTCATAATAGATAAGACCTATGAATAAATCAACTTTAAATCATGCAATTTTGAATAAAAGAGAGCTTGGGTATCAAGGGTGAAAGGAGCCCATGAAAAAAACCAACGTACCTTAGCTTTGGAGATAAACTTGATGAAGATTGGAGATGGAGACTTGAAGCT
This sequence comes from Solanum clarkiae, assembly GCA_011800125.2. NCBI lineage: Eukaryota > Viridiplantae > Streptophyta > Magnoliopsida > Solanales > Solanaceae > Solanum > Solanum clarkiae. The sequence continues at coordinate 6,198 of JAABOM020067141.1, read as the reverse complement.
TGATTGAGTGCCTTCGCATCCGTATGAGTTTGAGACTTGAATTTAGGAGGTGAAATATTTTCTAAGTGTTTGAGAGTGTATTCGAAAATGTGTTGAATGATATGAGGGTGAAATAAGGCTAAGTATAGACATTTTCACGCATGGGAACACTTCGGCCCAAGACCTAAAAGCCTTGGATCGTCTCTCGAAATCACATTTTTGAGATTTTTAAATTTTACTGTGGTTGCTCTTTAATCAGTGTTAGACCCATTTCCCACTCAATTTGACCCCCTGAATAAGAATATGAAGTCAAATTTCTGATATCACGCCTGAATATTTTGATATATGGAAATTACGACTCTGGGCACTTCTGAGGCATATTTTTGGGTACTTTTTGGGGTTGTTTCAATCAGTACCCCTGACTAGAACCTGGATCTGCACCATGGAAAGACGTAGAAGTAGATGTGGGTATAGAAAAAGGTACCTAGTTTGCTTCATCAGCCGATCGAGTGAAATAGTAAACATAAATAAATAACAAATATATAGAGAATTGCCGCAATGTAGTAAACAAACTATGATCATGGCATAGGCTTGTATGGAAATCCTCAAACCACAACTAGACTAACCAAATTGAAGAACAATGATAAATCGAACCAACCCAAGTGATGAACATCAATACAGGTTGACGAAAACTATATAGGCTCATACCACAACTACCCCCAACTGGGGCATGGTGTTGTACGCTGGTGCAAGACCCTAGTATCTATGCTTGTATGCCAACTGGTCTCTAATAAGACCATAAGGTACACACATACACAATCTGATCACCGAATAACAATAGAACCCAACTCCCAATATCACACTATCACAAGTTTGCTATACGTAGGTGTAACGACCTAGTAAATAAGCTTGAACTCCCACTGAGCGTACATAACCCTAGAGAGTACACCTACAGAAAATAAGGGTGTGAATAGGTGTATGGATCTGTGTGTAATCAATTACAACCTTGCCCCAACTATCACATGTCAATAGGGTCCTCGACCCTTTTGCAAGCACTTGGCACCCGATGTAAAATATACTTGTGTAATAGTGGGACGTATGCCCTGCGGGAGAGAGAATACTCCTCACATCAACAGATGTGTCACAACTTAGAATATCAATCACGGTTGCTCGCCCCCAAATTACAATCAGTGGGGTCCTCGACCCAAATTAAAATCAATAGGGCCTAACCCCCAAAGAGTAGTCAATGGTGCCTCATGCCCAAAGAAATGGCAAGTGCTTGGACCCCTTTAGAATCGTCACCTCAGTCTCAAACACTCGAATGTGACCACCGGAGAAGGGACCACAGGGTGTGCCATCGGAGATCTCAAAACTTGGACATGTCCACTGGAGACTTGAACTACATGGTGCATCATCTGGGTCTCGGAGTATAGGATTAAAGTGTAGAGCTAGTCAATCTTTCTCTAGTCTATCCAGATCTGGATCTCTCAAACATACCATCTCTTTTGAAAAAATCATCCCCATCGAACCACACAATCCACTATATCACTCGGATAAAGGCATATAACCCAACATTAGATGGAAATAAGCATGATAACTATCCATAGTATATTGGAGTGTATATGTATCATAAATCACCAAGGAGTCATGCCCAATAAAGGTCAATTATACCATAACCTCGTCAATCACAAGTGTCTAGAGTAAACATAGACAATCATAGTACATCATATGTACCCAGGAGAACCAAACTCAACATTGTCATATCTATACTAGAATCAGGCCACAATAATAAATAAGAGTCTCCTGGTAATTATATCTCAGTAGCAACGGGCTATACACACTCATAAAGATATGACTCACACACACACACACACATATATATATAGACACACACACACATAGACACACACATACACATACATACATATACTTGTTGGAGAAGGATTTTATTAGGTCTAGCCAATCACCTTTGGGTGCACCAGTGTTTGTGAAAAAAAGAATGGGTCTCTTAGAATGTGTATTGACTACCGACAACTTAATAGGGTCACCATAAAGAATAAGTATCCTCTTTCAAGGATTGAAGATTTGTTTAATCAATTGCAAGGGGCTAGCCACTTCTCTAAGATTGATCTTCGATCTGGGTACCATCAAGTGAAGGCGAGGGAGTGTGATATTCCTAAGATGACTTTCAGGACTAGGTATGGCATTATGAGTTTGTTGTGATGTCTTTTCGGTTGACCAATGCACCGGCTATCTTTATAGATCTTATGAGTAGGGTCTTCAAACCCTACCTTAATTCGTTTGTTGTGGTCTTCATTGATGATATTTTGGCCTATTCACATAGTGAGAGGAGCATATAGATCATTTAAGGATGGTGCTATAAAGATTGAGGGAAGAGAAGTTGTATGCCAAGTATGAAAAAGGTGAATTTTTGTTAAAGGAGGTTTCCTTCTTAGTCATCTAATATCAGGAGATGGTATTAAGATAGATCCTAAAAATATAGATGCGATTAGAAATTGGCCTAGACTATTGACTCCGTCGGATATTAGGAGCTTCTTGGGCTTAGTGGTTACTATTAGAGGTTTGTGAATGAGTTCTCTTCCATTGCTTCTCCCATGACTAAATTGACTCAAAAGAAGGCTAAGTTTGTGTGGACCAACGAGTGTGAGAAGATCTTCTAAATCTGGAAAGATAAGCTTGTGTCAGCTCCTATTTCCCACTACCTGAAGGGCTAGAAGGATTTGTTGTCTATTGTGATGCTTCTAGAGTTGGATTGGATTGTGTGTTGATGCAAAATGGTAAGGGGATATCCTATGCTTCTAAACAACTCAAAGTGCATGAAATGAACTATCCTAACCATAATCTTGAACTAGCCACCATGGTATTTGCATTAAAGATGTGGCATCATTATTTGTATTGGCCGGATGTTGATGTGTTTACCGATCATAAGAGTCTCCAATATATGTTCACTCAAAAAGATCTCAACTTAGGGCAAAGAAGGTGGTTTGAACTTCTTAAGGATTATGATATATGTGTGCATTATCATCCCGGTAAGGCTAAAGTTGTGGTGGATGCTTTGAGTAAGGTGTCTATGGGTAGTCTAGCTCATCTTGATGGTGGGGGCATAGAGGTGGCTAAGGAGGTCCAACGGTTGGCTAGCTTGGGAGTTATGTTGCAAGAGTTTGATAATAGTGTTGTTGTTGTTGTTGATGGTTATAAATCTTCATTGGTTGAGGAGGTGAAAGCTAAGCAAGATCTTGACCCCGCTTTATTAGAATTGAAGGCATTGGTAAAAGATGGTAAGGTGGAGGTTTTGTCTTAAGGGGTAGATGGTGTCCTTAGATACCAAGGTAGGTTATGTGTGCCCTATGTTAATGGATTGAGAGAAAAGATTCTTGATGAGGCTGACAGTTCTTCCTATTCTATTCACCCTGAGGCTATGAAGATATATAGAGATTTGAGGGATGTGATTTGGTGGGGGAGGTAATAAGAAAGACATTGCCAAAATTATTTCCAGTTGCCATAGTTGCTAACAAGTCAAAGCTGAACATCAGAGGCCGGGTGGTCTAGCCCAAGACATAGAGATTCCTATTTGGAAGTGAGAAGAGATTAGTATGTATTTTATGGTTGGGTTGCCCAAGACTAGAAAGGGTTTTGATTCCATTTGGGTTATGGTTGATAGGATAACAAAATTAGGTCACTTTCTACCGGTTAAGACAACATATGGGGCTAAAGATTATGCTAAGTTATACTTTCAATACTTGGTGAGGTTGCATGGGATTCCTTTATCCATCATATCAGATCGTGGTGCTTAATTTACTTCACATTTTTGGAGGTCCTTCCAAAGGGGTCTTGGTACAAGAGTTAAACTTAGTATGGCATTTCACCCTCAAAAGGATGGACAAGCCAAAAGACCTATCCAAACACTTGAGGATATGCTTAAGGCTTATGTATTGGAGCTTAAGGATGGTTAGGATGATCATCTTCCATTGATTGGGTTCTCCTATAACAATAGCTATCATTCTAGCATTGTATGGCCCCTTTTGAGGCTCTCTATGGTAGAAGTTGTAGATCAGTAGTTGGGTGGTTTGAGGTTGGAGAGATAGTTTTGTTAGGACCAGATTTGGTTATGGAGGCTCTTGAGAAGGGTAGGATGATTATAGAAAGGTTAAAGACAGCCCAAAGTCGCCAAAAGTCCTATGGCGATGTGAGGAGAAGGGATCTTGAATTCAAAGTTGGTTATTAGCTCTATTTGAAGGTTTCACCCATGAAGGGTGTGGTTTGTTTTGGTAAGAAGGGTAAGTTAAGCCCTAGATATGTGGGTCCTTATAGAGTGATGAGGAGGATTGGTAAGGTGGCTTATGAGTTGGAGTTGCCCAGTAAAATGAATCTGGTTTATCCGGTGTTTCATATGTCTATGTTGAGGAAGTGTGTGGATGATCCAAATGCTATTGTTGCATTAGATGTTGTGGATGTAGTTGAAGACAACTTGACCTATGAGGAGGTTCTAGTGGAGATCTTAGATAGGAAAGTGAAGAGGCTAAGGAACAAGGACGTTGCTTCTGTTAAGGTCCTTTGGAGGAATCAATAAGTTGATAGTGATACATGAGAGGCTGAAACGGACATACAAAAGCGATATCCTTATCTTTTCCAGTCCATTCAAACCTAAGGTATTGATATAAGTCTCCTATGTGATTTCAAGTCTATGTCCAACCCATGACATTTGCATGCATTCATGTTTAAATTGACAAGTTCATGATGATTTCACACTTATGTTGAGATTTTTAAAATGATGTTTAAGTATATTGTTGTATACTTATGTGGGCTGAAATTGTCATGTTTACGTCTCTTATATATGTTTCTTTGACATTTGGGGATGAATGTTCTCAAGGGGGAGATATTGAAACAACCCCAAAAAGTACCCGAAAATGTGCCTCGAAAATGCCCAGAATCGTAATTTCCTGTCACGACCCAAACATAGGGCCTAGACATGACCAGAAAATGGGGAACCCAAAGAAACCCCAAATAAGCCTCGTACTATATCATTACACATCCTTGGTCGCAGAAGCAATGCAAAACAATGTAAGAAACATAAATAAGAGAAATTGGGACTATGGGAGAAACTCATATTTATATAGCTTAAATAACATAAGTCAAAGCTCAAGCATAATACATAACTTCCCCAAAACACCTCTAACATAGGACTTAACGGGGGCTAAGACAAGCAACTAGGTTGACCCTCATAGTAAAAGTATACCAAAAAGAAGGATAGTCTTTAATACATAACTCAAGAACATAGATATTGCCCTCGCACATGAGGACTCACCAAATAGCTTGAATGGATATGACTAGCCACGTGGAGGAGGATGATGACCAAATGGAGCTCCGATTCCTACATGGTAACACCATGTAGGTATAGAGTATGTGTTAGTACGTGTGAATGTACTAAGTATGTGGGATGCAATTCAACAAGAGATAGACATCATAATCAAAATGCATAATAATAACCAATAGATAGCATAATAACAATATTGCATGTATAACCAACTCTTAAGTAAGTCATGCTTTGTAAATCGTTCATCTTACATAGATCATGATATAAATGTGTAAAGAATCCTCAACCGATATAACATAAGACCTTTTGGAGCCACCTTCCTTACGGGAGCTTGTCTCCTTTCGGACTAAGTGACCTTCTTTACGAGAGTCCATCGCTTTTTGGATTAAGTGTCCCTCCTTACGGGAGCCCTTACCTTTTCGGATTAAGTGACATTCCTTACGGGAGCCCGTCCCTTTTTGGATTAAGTGGCCTTCCTTACAAGAGCTCATCCCTTTTCGGATTAAGTGGCCTTCCTTATGGGAGCTTGTCCTTCTTTGGATTAAGTGGCCTTCCTTATAGTAGCCCGTCCTTCTTCGAATTAAGTGGTCTTCCTTACGGAAGCCCGTCCCTCTTTGGATTAAGTGACATTCCTTATGGGAGTCCGTCCTTTTTTGGATTAACCATTTCATAGAACTAGCTCATCAAACTATTATATTTCAATCATCATTTTGTCACCATATAATCATCACAACATCACTTAGCTCATAAGACATACATTGGACCTTCAATTCCTCAAGAAACCATAACCAGACATTTTATCAAACTCTTGGCGGGTGTGAAATGGTAGTATAAGACCATGCAATTTAGAGATGAAATCATGCAAGTAAATCCATTGTAAAACC
>JAABOM020067119.1:0-39607 GCA_011800125.2 Solanum clarkiae | reverse complement strand
TCTGCGTACAAGTTACCCTCCCCAGACCCCACTAGTGGGATTATACTGGGTATGTTGTTGTTGTTGTTGTTGTTGTACTCTTATGTGCTTTTGAATCAATGATCTGAATATAGAAACTTTGAGGATTATTTGGGGACTCTTGGCTTCCTATTTTTCATGTCACTCCTAGACCCTAGGTCTGGGTCGTGACAGATTCTGACGGGGTTTTAAGGGTTAATGGTATAGTTTGTGTGCGTAAACTTGGAAACTGGGTGAGGCTGATACTAGAGGAGGCTTATTATATTAGATATTCTATCCATTTATGTGTGACAAAGATGTATCATGATCTTAAACAACATTATTAGTAGTTTGGTATAAGGAAAGACATAGTTGAGTTCATCAACAAATGTTTAAATTGTCAACAGGTGAAGTATGACCACCAAAAGCTTAGTGGATCGATGCAAAGGATGCTTATTCACGAGTGGAAGTGGTAGAGAGTGACCATGGATTTTGTTATTGGTTTTCTCCTATCCTTGGGAAAGTTTGATTCAGTTTGGGTGGTCGTTGATTGATTGACCAAGTTGGCAAACCTACTAGTGAGGACTAGGTATAGTGCGGTGCGCTAGCTAGGCTATATATTTGGGACATTGTCAAACTGCATGGTGTGCCAGTGTCCATATTATCAAACAAAGGGTCTATGTTTACTTCTCACTTTGGTAGGCTCTACAGCATGGTTTGGATACTACAGTGGATTTGAGTTCAGCTTTTCACCCTCAGACTGATGGTCAGTCCGAGTGCACCATTCAGGTGATGGAGGATATGCGTAGGGCCTGTGTTATTGATTTTGGGACCTGGAGGGACCAGTACTTACCATTGGTAGAGTTTTCATATAACAACATTCACCATTCCAGCATCAAGATGGCAACGTTGAGGCCTTGTATGGACAGAGGTGTAGATCACCCATTGGGTGGTTTGATTCAGGTTCATCTGAGGTGTTGGGTGTTGATTTGCTTCAGGATTCTATAGACCGGGACTGACTGATTCAGAGTAGACTTTCAACCACCTAGATTAGCTAGATGTATTATGTTGATAAGAGGGTTAGGCCTCTTGAATTCTCTATTCATGATAGTATTTGGATGAAAGGTTCACCGACGAAGGATGTGATCAGATTTGGAAAAAGAGACAAGCTTAGTCCCAGATTCATTGGCCCTTTTAAGATTTTGAGGAGAGTTAGTAAGCTAGCCTATGAGTTGCCTTTACCACTTGGATTATCTTCTATTCATCTTGTTTTTCTTGTTTCTATGCTCCACCAATATATTCCCGATGAGTCTCATATGATTTCTTATGACTTTATTGAGTTGGGTGTGGATTTGTCCTTTGATCAGGAACCTATAACTATATTGGACAGGAAAGTCTAGAGACTGAGATCCAAAGATATACCTTCTGTGAAGGTTCAATGGCGACACCATTTTGTTGATGAGGCCACTTAGGAGTTGGATTCTAACATGCAGGCCAAATATCCCAGTCTTTTTAAGTCTTTAGGTACTCCTCTTTTCCTTATGTTTAAGGATGAACATTCTTTTAGTGGTGAATGATTTAATGACCTGTTGGTCATTTTTGGCATATTCTGTGAAATTTTGGCCTATTTTGAACTATTTGAACGGTTGGAATTGGAATCCTGAGTTTTAAAAGCTAAACGTTATTGAAAAAGTGAGTGTTTGTGTTATTCTGAGTTGGAGAGGTCGGATTGAGGATCGGTCTATTTCATTACCTCCGAAATGTCGAAACTGGACTATAGAAATTTGCAGAACTGAATGTGAAGTAGAAACTAAAAAGGGTTCCCTCAAGATTTAAGACTCAAACCAAATATAACAGCCAAAAAAGGAGTCACAAAAGATAAATTTACACCTGGATCAAGAAAAGCATAAGCATCAAAGTCAAAGACTTTTAAAGTACGAGTCACCACATCCGGAGTCTCCTCCATTTCTTGTCGAGCATGCAAGATATAAAATCTAATGTTCCTTGGAGCACCTCTATGTTGATCTTTCGGTTGGCCTTGATCCTTTTTAATAGCCTTGGGATAGTCAGCAATTTTGTGGCCTATACCACCACATCTAAAGCAAGCACCCGGACTATTCACGAATGCACCAAAATGATTCTTCTCACACCTGCCACACTGAGGAGTTAATGGCCCACATTCAACTTGTGCCTTTGAAGGAGGCACTCTAGTATTGGCAACCTTTGCACTAGAACCTTGGCCCTGTTAAAAGTGACTGAAACCACCACCACTACTAGAGCCGTAGAACCCACCATCATAATGGGCCCTCTTAAACTTATTCACCCTCCTCTCTTTGAGCTTCTCCCTTTCAATCTGTTCAGCATAATTCATGATCCTGGATATATCAATGTCTCAAATATACATAGTCGTGTGACATTCTTTCACAATTGAACCAGAGATCCCAGAAATAAACTTGTGCATTCTTGCATGGGGCCAGCCACTAGCATAGGAGCATACTTTGAGAGATTTGTGAACTGGAGGGCGTATTTCCTTACACTCATACCACCCTAGTTGAGGTTGATAAATTTTGTTATTTTGTCCCCCCTAAGTTCAAGAGGAAAGAAATGGTCTAGAAAGGCAAACTTGAACACTTCCCAGCTGACCACGTCGGCACCAATCCTCTCCATCAACCATTGAGTGTATCACATTTGAGCCACATCCTTCAATTGATAGGTAGTTAGCTCAACTTTCTCTTATAAACAAACCCCTATGATAGTCAACACTTTAGAGAGTTCATCCGTGAAGTCTTGAGCATCCTCGTCCACTTCAACCCATAAAAATCTAGAGGATTCATCCTGGTGAAATCTCTCATTCTAGCAGCTTGAGTGGGAGCATGAAGAGGATTGACCCACCTAGTTTGGTTGATCACCACTTGGTCAAGCATGGAAAAAGTTTGAAATTCATCAGAGTAATGGGTTCTCCCTGAAACAACCTCAAAAAGTGCCCAAAAATGTACCTTGAAAGTGTCCAAAATCGTAATTTCTACATATCTCAAATTCCGTAAGTGATATCAAAAATCCAACTTCATATTCTTGATTGGGGGAAAATTGAGTGGGAAATGGGTCTAACTCTAATTTTAGAGAAAACAAATCACAAATTAAATTTTCCAAAATGCAAATTCCAAAAAGGGTTCACGATGCGCCCTGGGTGCGCCCTTGTGTTATTTTTGCCCGATTTTTGTTACTCGGTCCAAGGCTTTTGGTTCTTTGGGACTAAGTCCTCCCATACATAAAAATACCTACACTTATCCATATTTCACCTTCATATCATACAAGACATTCTCCAATACTCTCTCAAACACTTAGACAAATATTTAACCGAAAACTCAAGCACTAAATCTTATTCTAGATCTTAAGAAATTCACTCAAGCTTCAAGTTCTCATCTCAATATTTAGCAAGAAATTCTCCAAAGTTAATGTATGTGGTTTCAACCATTAGGTCCTTTCACCCATGGTGCCCAAGATTCTTTTTTAACTAAAGTACATGTTTCTAAGTGGATTTACTTATGGGTCTTCTATTATGAATTTGACTATGAACTATGATGGGGATTTGTAAAAGTATGATTGTTTATGCATGTTTTGACCTATGAAATCTAAGGTCTATTATTAGTTTTATGAGGGGCTTCAATGTATTTTGCAAGTTAGTATTACCAAGTGTTGGTCGGTTGATTTACTTCAAGATTTCTTGCATGATTTAACTCTTTAATTGCAGTATTTTGCACTAGCATTACACATTCACCAAGTTTTCGATAAAATATCTATTTTAGGGTTCTTGACTTATTGATGATCCATTGCATATCTTATGATTTGTATGACCCTATGATAATGAAAGGATGATATATGTGTTGATTTTAAGAAAAGTATCTATAGTGTTGCAAGTTGACCACACCTATTTGAGGGGGTGGTAGACCTTAATCGCCATAGATAGCGGGGTGAGACCACCATCAACCAATTGAGGGGTTGATACCTCAATCACCATGGATGGCGGGGTGAGACCACCATTAACCAATTTAGGGGTGGATACCTCAATCACCATGGATGGTAGGGTGAGACCACCATCAACCAATTGATGGGTTGATAACTCAATCACCACGGATGGCGGTGTGAGACCACCATCAACTAATTGAGGGTTTGATACCTCAATCTCCTCTCCAAGGGGAGGGTAGGCCTTGGATATGATGGTCTCTTACTACATATGTACCATGTTCTATGTAAGTATGTTTTACTTCAAGCATCACTGATGGATGCCATATTGTTATATGCTCGTTCATTGCCTAATTATGCATTTATATTATACTTCCTATCTCTTGTTGTATTGCATCCTTCATACTTTGTACATTCAAATGTACTAACGCATACTCTATCCCCATATGATGTTAGCATGTAGGAATCAGAGCTCTACTTGACCATCCTCCTCCTCCACATGGCTAGTATGATTTCTCTCAAAGCAAGTTGGTGCATCCTCAACTCGGACGACATAGTTCTCTCGATTTATGCTATATATTGAATATTCGTATATTAGATACTTTTGACTATTAAGATGATCCTGGTTGCTTGTCTTAGCCCCCACTAAGTTTTATGTTTAGAGATGTTATTGGACAAGTATGTAATGCTACAATGAGCTTTGACTCTCTTTGAATCTTTTGATGTTTTATGATGTGAAAGATGTCCCTTATCCTCGCGTTCCCCTTTTACTATCTATTATAGTTGTTTTATTGCTTCCACGACCAAGGATATGTAATGACATGTTAAGAGGCTTGATTGGGGTCCCTTCGAGTTCCCCATTTGCTGTGTCACGTCTCGACTCAAGGCTAGGGTCGTGAAAAATTGTGTATCAGAGCACTAGGTTATTAATGGTCCTTGGCATCCAACACACTACGTCGATAAGAGTCTTATTCATGGTTGTGTTATGCACCAAAATTATGAGAAAGAGGCTAGAAGACGTTTTAGAGAATGTTTCCCTTCTTCTTACTCTATGTCGTACTGTAGAAGTTAGGTAACTTTTATCTTATAACGAATGTTCTTTTCTATGCTAGAGCATGCCTAACACAAGAGGAAGAAGAGCCCACACACCCGAGGAACAACTGACTCATGGAGAGCTCTAGGATGCTCTCACCTTACTAGGTCAAGTTGTGGCTAATCAAGTCAATCAAGGGGTCCAAGCCCCTCATGCTCCTACTTTGGCATCTCGGGTGAGGGACTATTAGTATGAACCCACCATAGTTCTATGGGTCTAAAGTGGATAAGGACCCTCAAGAATTTGTTGATGAGGTATACAAAGTGTTGGCTATTAAAGAATTAGGTTAGAGGAGAAGGAGCAGTTGGCAGCATACCAACTCAAGGGGGTGGCCCAAATATGGTTTACTCAATGGAAGGAGGAGAAGGGGAATAACAATGTGGTTCTATGGGAGAAGTTTGAGGTGGCGTTTCTCAACCGGTTCTTCCCCCTTGATCTTAGGGAGGCCAAAATGATGGAGTTCATGAATTTGAAGCAAGGATCTATGAGTGTGAGAGAGTATGCCCTCAAGTTCAACCAACTCTCTAAATATGCTCCCCAATTGGTTGCGAACCCAAGGTCTAGAATGAACAAGTTTGTGATGGGCGTATTTGTTTTAGTTAATGATGAGTGTCAGGCCGCTATGTTGATTAGTCTCATGGATTTTTTCCACTTGATAACTTCTGTCGAACAATTAGAGGGGTAGAATTTGAGGAATAGAAGGGGTCATGAGGCCAAGAGGGCCCGTTTTGATGGTAAGTTCCAAGATCCCAAGGGTGGCCGGTTTCACCAAGTCCAAAGGTCTTCTCATGTTTCTAGTGGGAGATTTGCTAGTGACGACCCAAGGCCCCAAGGAGGTGAGGGTGTGGTTCCTAGAACTATGTGCTCTAGGTGAGGTAGAGACCAGGATTGCCCATGTTTGAGGGACACTAATGCTTGCTATAATTGTGGGGAAGTGGGTCACAAAAAGGTTGATTGTCCTCTGAATCAAAACAAGGGTAAAGATGTTTGTCCATAGGCCAGAGTGCTAATGTTGTTCCTTTGGGGAGAGGAGGCCAACAAGGTGGTTCCCTAAGGCACAATTGGTTCTACGCACTCCAAGGGAGACAAGGGGATGAGGTGTTCAATGTCGTCACCGGTATGTTAAAAGTCTTTGATTTTGATGTGTATGCATTGATGGACCAAGTGCCACTCTTTCTTTTGTTACTCCTTTTTTTGCCAAAAATTTTCATGTTGAGCCCGAATCATTGTTTGAATCTTATGAGATGTCTACTCCCATTGCTGTATTTATTAGTGCTAAAAAGGTCTACAGAAATTGACCTGTTTGCGTTTTGCATAAAATATTTCCTTGTGATTTTGTTGAGTTGGATATGGCTGATTTTGATGTTATTCTTGGGATGGATTGGTTGCATGCATATTACGCCTCTGTTGATTGTAGAACCCATAGGGTCAAATTCCAATTCCCAAATAAACCCGTCCTTGAGTGGGATAGTCATTATGTGGTGGTCAAGGGTAGGTTTATCTCCTACATTAAAGCCCAAAGGTTGATCTATAAGGGGTGTCTCTATCATCATATGAGGGTTAGGGATGTTGAGTCCAAAGTCCTTCACAAGAGTCAGTTCCGGTGGTAAATAAGTTCCTTAATGTCTTCCCAAATGACTTTCCTGGTGTTCCTCCCGAAAGGGAAATAGACTTTGGTGTAGACCTCCTTCCCGATACTCAACCCATTTCTATTCCCCCTTAACGTATTACCCCGGCCGAGTTAAATGAGTTGAAGGAGCAATTGAGGTATTTGTTGGAGAAGGGTTTTATTAGGCCTATCCAATCATCTTAGCGTGCACCAGTGTTATTTATGAAGAAGAAAGATGGGTCCCTTACAATGTGCGTCGACTACTGGCCACTTAATAGGGTTGCCATAAAGAATAAGTATCTTTTACCAAGGATTAATGATCTATTTGACCAACTTCAAGGGGCTAATCAGTTCTCTAAGATTGATCTTTGGTGCAGGTATCACCAAGTGAAGGTGAGGGAGTGTTACACTCCCAAGACGGCCTTTCGGACTATGTATGAGCATTATGGATTTGTGGTTATCTCTTTTGGGTTGACCAATTCACCGGCTATCTTCATGATCTTTTGAATAACTTCTTCAAACCCTACCTTGATTTGTTTGTGATGGTCTTCATTGATGATATTTTGATCTATTCTCATAGTAAAGAGGAGCATGTAAGTTATTTGAGGGTGTGTTGCAAAAATTGAGAGAAGAGAATTTGTATGCAAAATATGAGAAGTGTGAATTTTGGTTGAAAGAGGTTGCCTTTATAGCTCATGTGGTGTCGGGGGATGGTATTAAGGTGGATCCTAAAAAGACAAAATTTATTAGAAATTGGCCTTTGACTCCATCGGAATTAGAAGTTTCTTGGGCTGATCTGATTACTATCGGAGGTTTGTGAATGGGTTCTCTTCTATTGCTTCTGCCATGACTAGGTTGACGCAAAAGAAGGTTAACTTTGTGTAGACCAATGAGTGTCAAAAAAGTTTCTAAACCTTGAAGGATAAGCTTGTGTCCGCTCCTATCTTGTCTTAATCGGAAGGCTTTGAAGGGTTTGTTGAGTATTTTGATGCCTCTTGGATTTTCTTAGGTTGTGTTTTGATGCAAAATGGTAAGGTGATAGCCTATGCTTCTAGAAAACTTAAGGTGCATGAAAAGAATTATCCTGTTGATGATCTTGAATTGGCCACCATGGCTTTTGCTTTTAGGAAATGTTTCCCTTTTTCTTACTCTATGTTATTCTATAAAAGTTGAAGTAATATTTTTCCCCTAACAATTATCCTTTGCTATGTTGGATCATACCTAACACGAGAGGGAGAAAAGCCCGCACACCCGAGGAGCAATCGGCTAATGGAGAGCTATGGGATGCTCTTACTTTCCTTACACAAGTTGTGCCTAATCAAACCAACCATGGGGCTCAAGCCACTCATGATCCTATAGCAGCATTTTAGGTAAGAGACTTTATGAGAATGAATCCCCTGGAATTCTACGGGTCAAAGGTGAGTGAGGATCCTCAAGTGTTCATTGATGAGGTCTACAAGATTTTTCCTATCATGGGTGTGAGATTGGAGGATAAGGCGGTGTTGGAGGCCTTCCAACTCAAAGGGGTAGCACAAATTTGGTACGATCAATGGAAGAAAGAGAAAGGAGTCAACTTTGTGGTGTTTTGGTAAGAGTTCAAGGTGGCCTTCCTAAATCGGTACTTCCCCCTTGAACTTAGGAAGCTAAGTTAGTGGAATTTATGAATTTGAGACTAGGATCTATGAGTTGAGGAAGTATTCCCTCAAGTTCAACCACCTTTCAAATATTCTCTACATTTGGTGGCCGACTCAAGATCTAGGATGAAAAATTTATGATGGGTGTTTCCAACTTGGTTATTGACGAGTGCAGGTCTGCCATGTTAATTGGTGACATGGACTTGTCACGTTTGATGACCTATGTCGAGCAAATGGAGGAGGAGAAATTGAGGAAAAGAAGGGGTCATGAGGCCAAGAGGGCTCGTTTTGAAGGGAAGTTCCAAAAGGGTGGTTGATTCCATCAAGGCCAAGGGTCTTCTCATGCATTTCAAAAGAGGGCTGCTAATGATCTTCCAAGGGCCCGAGGTATTGAAGGTGTGGTTGTTATGGTTGTGGGGAGGTTGGACATAAGGTGATGGATTGCCCTTGAAATTGCAACAAAGGTAAGAAGGTTCGTCCACATGGTGCTAATGTGGCTCCTTTAGGAAAAGGTGGCTGACAAGATAGTGCCCCAAGACATAATTGGTTTTATGTTTTTCATGGGAGGTAAGGCATTAAGGAGGTTCCCGATGTTGTCACCGGTATGTTGAAAATCTTTGATTGTGATATGTATGCATTGATTGATCCGGGTTCCACTCTTTCTTTTGTTACCCTCTTTGTTTCCAGAAAGATCCATGTCGACCCCGAATTGTTGTGTGAGTCATATGATGTGTCTACTCCTATTGTTTCATCTATTGTTGCTAGGAAGGTTTATCGAGACTGTCTCATTTGCATTTTGCATAGAGTATTACCCTGTGAGCTCGTTGACTTGGACATGGTTGATTTTGATGTCATTCTTGGGATGGATTGGTTGTATGCATACTATGCATCTATTGATTGTAGAACCCGAGGGTCAAATTTAAATTCCCAAATGAACCCGTCCTTGAGTGGGGGAGTCATGGTTTTGTGGTCAAGGGTAGGTTCATCTATTGTATTAAAGGCCGTAAGTTTATCTCTAAGGGGTGTCTTTATCATCTTTTAAGGTTTAGGGATGTGGAGTTCAAAGTCTTTCCCATAGAGTCAGTTCTGATTGTTAATGAGTTCCTTGATGTCTTTTCAAATGGCCTTCCCAGTGTTACTCCCAAAAGGGGAATAAATTTTGGTATAGATCTCCTTCCCAATACTCAACCCATTTCTATCTCCCTTATCGTATGGCCCCGATGGAGTTGAAGGAACAGTTGAGGGACTCGTTGGAGAAGGGATTTATTAGGCATAGCGCATTATTGTGGGGCTCACCGATGTTGCTTGTGAAAAAAAGGGATAGGTCCCTTAGAATGTGTATTGACTATCGACCACTTAATAGGATCACCGTCAAGAATAGGTATCCTCTTCCAAGAATTGATGATTTGTTTGACCAATTGCAAGGGGCTAACCATTTCTCTAAGATTGATCTTCGGTCTGATTATCATCAAGTGAAGGTGAGGGAGTGTGATATTGCTAAGATGGCCTTTCGGACAAGGTATGGGCATTATGACTTTGTTGTGATGTCTTTTCGGTTCACTAATGTACCGGGTATCTTCATGGACCTCATGAATAGGGTCTTCAAACCCTACCGTGGTTCATTTTTTATGGTATTCGTCGATGATATTTTGATCTATTATCATGGTGAGGAGGAGCATAGGGCTCATTTGAGTGTTGTGTTGCAAATATTGAGGGAAGAGAAGTTATATGCCAAATATAAGAATTTTGAATTTTGGTTGAGGGAAGTTGCTTTACTAGGATATGTGGTTTCAAGGAATGGTATTAAGCTGGATCCTAAAAAGTTGATGTGATTAGAAATTGGCCTAGACCATTGAAACTGTTGGATATTAGGAGCTTCTTGGGCTTAGCAAGTTATTATCAGAGATTTGTGAATGAGTTTTCTTCTATTGCTTCTCCCATGATAAAATTGACTCAAAAGAAAACCAAGTTTATGTGGACCGATGAGTGTGAAAGGAGCATCCATACATTAAAAGATAAGCTTGTGTCTGCTCCTATCTTCTCACTATATGAAGGGCTAGAAGGATTTGTTGTGTATTGTGATGCTTTTAGGGTTGGTTTAGGTTATTTTCTAATGAAAAATGTTAAAGTGATAGCCTATTCTTCTAGGCAAATCAAGGTGCGTGAAAAGAACTATCCTACCCATGATCTTAAACTTGCTGCCGTGGTATTTGCATTAAAGATTTGGCATCATTAATTGTATGGGGTGCATGTTGATGAATTTACCGATCATAAGAATCTCCAATATGTCTTTACTCAAAAAGATCTAAACATGAGGCAAAAGAGATGGTTAGAACCTCTTAAGGACTATGATATGAGTGTGCATTATCGTCTTGGTAAAGGTAATATGGTGGTGGATGCATTGAGTAGGGTGTTTATGGGTAGCCCAGCTCATGTTGATGGTGGTGATAAGGAGGTGGCTAGAGAGGTCCATTGTTTGGCTTGATTGGGAGTTAGGTTTGAAGAAGTGGGTAATAGTGGTGTTGTTGTTGATAGTTCTAAATCTTCATTAGTTGAGGAGGTGAAAGCTAATCAAGATCTTAATTCCTCTTTATTAGAATTGAAGGCCTTGTTTAGTGATGGGAAGGTGGAGGTTTTCTCCCAAGGGGGAGATGGTGCACTTAGATGCCAAGGGAGTTGTCTGTGCCTTGTGTTAATGGCTTGAGAGAGAGAATTCTTGATATGGCTCATGGTTCTTCCTATTCTATTCACTCCGGCTCTACTAAAATATATAGGGATTTGAGAGAGGTGTATTAGTGGGGAGGCATGAAGAAGATATTGCAAAATTTGTGTCTGGTTTCCATAGTTGTCAACAAGTCAAAGTCAAACATCAAAAGTCGGGTGTCCTAACCCAAGACATAGAGGTTCCTACTTGAAAGTGGGAAGAGATTAATATGGATTTTGTAGTTGGGTTTCCCAAGACTAGAAAGGCTTTCGATTCCATTTGGGTTATGGTTGATAGGATGATGAATTGGCTCACTTTTTCCCGATTAAAACCACATATGGAGCTGAAGTGTATGCTAGGTTGTACATCCATGACTTGGTGAGATTTCATGGGGTTCCTTTATCCATCATATCGGATCATGGAGCTCAATTTTCTTCACATTTTTGGAGGTCTTTCCAAAAGATCTTGGTACAAAGGTTAAACTTAGTACGGCCTTCCACCCTCAAACGTATGGTCAAGCCAAAAGGACTATCCATATCCTTGAGGATATCCTTAGATCTTGTATATTGGAGCTTAAGGGAAGTTTGGATGATCATATTCCATTGATTGAGTTTGCAACAACAATATCTATCACTCTAGCATCGGTATGGCACCTTTTGAAGCTTTCTATAGTAGACATTGTTGATCACTGGTTGGATGGTTTGAGATAGGAGAGGTGGCTATTTTGGGACTAAATCTTGTTATGGAGGCTGTTGAGAAGGTTAGGATGATTAGGGAGAGGTTGAAGACAGCTCAAAGTCGCCAAAACTCCTACGCCGATTTGGGGAGAAGGGAGCTTGAATTCAAAGTTGGTGATTGGGTGTATTTGAAGGTGTCACCCATGAAGGGTGTGATCCATTTCGATAAGAAGGTAAAGTTGATCCCTAGATATGTGGGCCCTTATAAGTTGATAAGAAGGATCGGTAAGGTGGGATACGAGTTGGATTTGCCTAGAGAAATAGAATTGGTTCATCAGGTCTTTTATGTGTCTATACTGAGGAAATGTGTGGCTAACGCCAATGCTATTTCTCATCTTAATGTTGTGGGGGTAGTTGAAGACAACTTGACTTGTGAAGAGGTTCCGGTTCAGATTTTGGATAGGCAAGTGAAGAGATTGAAGAACAAGGATGTGGCTTCCGTTAAGGTCCTTTGGAGAAATCAAGAAGTTAAAAGTGCTACTTGGGAGGTCGAAGCGGACATGAAAAAGTGATATCCTTATGATTTCCGCTCCACTCAATCCTAAGGTACCAATGTAAGTCCCCTTTGTAATTTCAAGTCTACGTTCAGCCCATGACATATGCATACATTCATGTTTAAATTGACAAGTTCATGATGATTTTATTCTTATGTTGATATTTTTGAAATGATGTTTAAGTACATAGTTGCATTCATATGTGGGCTGAAATTGTAATACTTGCAACTCTCATATATGTATCTTTGACATTCAGGGACAAATGTTCCCAAGGGGGAGATATTAAAACGACCCCAAAAACTGCCCGAAAATGTGCCTCGAAAGTGTCCGGAATTGTAATTTCCATATATCTCAAAATCTGTGCATGATATCGAAATTCCGACTTCATATTCTTGATCAGGGGGTCAAATTAAGTGGAAAATGGGTCTAACCCCAATTTAAGAGAAAAGGATTAGCAATTCCGATTTTCCAAAACTGCAAATTCCAATAAGGTTTTCGCGCCCCTGTGTATTTTTTTGTCCAGTTTTGACTTCGGTCCAAGACTTTTAAGTCTTAGTCGTAAGTGTTCCTAAACGTGAAAATACCTATACTTAGCCATTTTTCACCCTCATATCATTCTAAATGTCCCCTCAATACCCATTCAAACACTTAGCCAATATTTTATCTCCAATATTCAAGTCTCAAACTCATATGGATTTCAAGGTTCTCATTCAAGCTTCAAGTCTCCATCTCCAGTCTTCATCATGTTCATCTCCAAAGCTAAGGTATGTTGGTTTCATTAATGAGTTCCTTTCACCCATGTAACTCAAGCTCTCTTTTACTTAAAATTGCACGAATTAAAGTTAATTTACTCATAGGTCTTATTTATTATGAAATTCACTGCACACTATGTTGGGGTTTATGAAATTGTGATTGTTTTACTATGTTTTGGGCTATGAATCTAAGATCTACTGTGAGATTTGATAAAGGATCTTGATGTATATTGCTTGAGGGTGTTACCATATGTCTATTGATGGTTTTATATTGGATTTTCTAGCATGATAACACTCTTGAATTGCATGGTTTTTCACTCGCACTGTACACCCGCCAAGTGTTTAATAAAATGTCCAGATTATGAATTCTCGAGGAATTGAAGGTCTAATGCATGTCTTATGAGTTGAATGACTTTATGATGATGAAAAGAATATTTTTATATGATGGTTATGTGATGATGAAAGGAATGTATGTACATGATGATGAAAGGAATGTATATATACGAAGATGAGAGGAATGCATGTATATGATATTATCTCTATAATGTTAGGGATTACCAAGCCTTACTCGGGAGGTTGTAGGCTTAGATAACCTTTCTGAGGGGTTTGGACCTTGATCGCCTCACTCGGGAGGTACCAGGCCCATGCAACCTTGTTGGGGTTTGTACCCATCAACCTTGTTGCGGAGTTGCACCTATTAAAGTTGTTGAGGGGTTTGTACTCTATGAACCTTGTTGGGGGGTTTGTACTCCATCAACCTCATGAAGGGGTTTTTTCCTCATGTGCCTCTCCAAGAAGGTGGTAGCCCTTGGATTGCACTAAGAATGATCACTCCTTACACATGTATTATGTTCTATGTGAACATGATTTTACTTAAAGCATCATTCATACATGTCATCTTGCTGTTATGCTATATATTGAGTATTATTATGCATTTTGCCTATGATGTATATCTATTGTTGCATTGCGTCCTACATACTTAGTACTTTCAAATGTTCTAACAATACTTAATGCCTACGTGATGTCACCATGTAGGAACTAGAGAACTGCTTGATCATCTTCCCCCTCCACGTGGCTAGTACGATTTGTCTCTCAAGCTTGTTGGTGAGTCCTCATTCCAGGGACATTGCTTATGATCTCTTGCTATGTACTAAGACTGCGTTTCTTTTGTTTATGAACTGACTATGAGGGTGAGCCCAGTTGCTTTTCGCGGGCCCCCCTTTTATCTATGTAGTAGAGGTGTTGTTGTACATGTTATGTATCTATGCTATGAGCCTTTACTCTATTGTTCTTGATGTCTATGGTAAGAAAGTGTTCCATTAGCCCCGATTGTCCCAATTTATTATCTTTTGATGCTTGTTTTATTGCCTCCGCGACCAAGGATGTGTAATGATGTTCAAAGAGGCATGCTTGGGGTCCCTTTGTATTCCCCTTGCTTCATGTCACGTCTAGGCCCTAGGATTGGGTTGTGACGTACCAAAATGAACCACACCCTTCATTGGTGAAACCTTCAGATAGACCCAATCACCAACTTTAAATAAGGTCTCTCTTTCTCACATCAGCATAGGATTTTTGACTACTTTTGGTCATCTTCAACCCTTCTCTAATCATCCTAACCTTCTCAAGACCCTGCATAACCAGATCTGTACTCATCAAAGCCACCTCTTCTACCTCAAACCACCCGATAAGTGATCTACAATGCCTACCATAGCGGGCCTCAAAAGGAGCTATACCAATACTGCAATGATAGCAATTACTAAGCCAATACTAGAATGATAGCAATTACTATAAGCAAACTTAATCAATGGAAGATAATCATCTAAACAACCACTCAATTCCAATACACAAGCCCTAAGCATATCCTCAAGAGTTTGGATAGTTCTTTCGGCTTGGCCATCCATTTGAGGGTGAAAGGTCGTACAAAGCTTAACCATTGTACCAAGACCCCTTTGTATGGAATTCCAAAAATGTGAAGTACATTGAACACCACGATCTGATCTGATGGACAAGGAACCCTATGCATCCTCACCAAGTCATGAATGGATCGCCTAGCATAATCTTCAGCCCCATATGTGGTCTTAACTAGTACAAAGTGAGTCAATTTTGTCATTCTATTAACCACAACCCAAATGGAATCAAAACCCTTTCTAGTCTTTGGCAACCAAATTACAAAATCCATATTAATCCCTTCCTACTTCCAAGTAGGGATCTCTATATCTTCAGCTAGGCCACTCGACCTTTGATGTTCTACTTTAACTTGTCGGCAACTATGACAACAGGATACAAATTTGGCAATTTCCCTCTTTATGCATCTTGACCAATACACATCCCTCAAATCTCTATACACCTATGTAGAATCAAGGTGAATAGAATTGGAAGAATTATGAGCCTTATCTAAATCTAACCTCCTCAAGTCATCAACTTTAGGCACACACAATCTACCCTGGTACTAAGGGCACCTTCTCCCCCTTGGGAGAAAAACTCCACCTTTCCACCTATCACCAAGGTCTTAAACACTAACAGGTGGTATTAAGATCTTTCTATGCCTTCACCTCCTCAACCAATGAAGATTTTGAACCATCGACAACCATAATACCGCCATAATCAACCACTTCCAACCTAATCCCTAATCTAGCCAACCGATAAACCTCCCTATCCACCTCTTTACAACCACCATCAACATGAGCTAGGCTACCCATAGACACCCTAGTCAAAGTATCAGCCACCATATTAGCCTTACTAGGATGATAATGCACACTTATGTCATAATCCTTAAGAAGTTCTGACGACCTTCTTTGCCTCAAATTAAGATTTTTTGAATGAACACATATTGGAGACTCTTATGATCGGTAATCATACCACAGGCACCCCATACCAAGGATGATGCCAAATTTTCGAAGTAAATGCCACAGCGGACAATTCAAGATCATGGGTAGGGTAATTCCATTCACAGCACCTCAAGTTGTCTAGAAGCATAGGCTATCACCATACTGTTTAGCATCAAAACACCACCCAAACCAATTCTTGAGGCATAATAGTACACAACAATCCCTCCAACCGTTTCGGTAGAGCCAAGATAGGAGAAAACACATGCTTAACCTTCAAGGTCTTAGAAACTCTATTCACATTCATTGGTCCACTCAAATTAGCCTTACTTGGGGTCAACTAAGTCATTGGAGAAGCAATAGAAGAAAACCTATACATAAACCTCTCGTAATACCTGCCAAGTCCAAGACATACTTGATATCCTACGAGGTCAACGGTCTAGGCTAATCTCTAATCACCTTTGTTTCATTAGGGACCACCTTAATACCCTCACCTGGCACCACATGACCTAGGAAGACAACCTATAACAACCCAAAACTTCCATTTCTCCTATTTAGCACCCAACCTTCTTCCATAAACTTTTTAGTACTACTCTCAATTGACTTACATGCTTCCCCTCACTCCTAGAGGCAAACTAACATATCACCACCAAAGACCGTCACAAGCATAAAAAGGCAAGATTTAAAGACCCTATTTATGAGACCTAAAGACATAATTGGCATACTAGACAAACTACAGACACTATTCCTAATTCAAGAATGCTGGTAAGGACATCAAGAACTCATCTACCACCAAAATAGCCTAATAGAAATAAAGTAGGTTCAACACCCCCTAACTCTTACAAGACAAAAAATGCCACCCTTAGAGATTAAGTGTACCATAGTACAAGAAATGGATCGATCGCTTTTGCTACTACTAGAAAATCTCCCACTGGAAGATGAGTTTAGGAGGGACTTGGAATCTAACTCTACGGGTTATACTATCCAAGGAGACACAACATCTTATAAGACTAATCGATCCCAAGTATGGCATCAAAACCCACCATATCAAACCTAACAAGTCACAAGGCAAGACCTATTACAATAAGAACATGGAACAATACTTATGAACTTTCTAACATCAATAGATTCAACAAGTGGGGCTTTACTCTAAATGTTCACACAATAACTCGGGCACACTTGAAGCCTACTAGCAATAAGGAAGAATAATGAAAGAGATAGTGGCACCCGGGCCCATCAAGGCATACACATCAAAGACAAAGGAAATTTCAACATACCAGTAGCAATATCAGGCGCCTCATCCCCTCCATACCTATCTTGAAGAGCATAAAATTAGTGTATCGTAGGGAACTACATTGGCCACCTTGAGCCTTTTGATCAACATGACCACCTTACCCTTGTTGTCGGCCATCCTTACTTTCATTGTGAGCATGTGGACAATTCGAAATTTTGTGGCCCATCTCATGACACCCAAAGCATGCATCCATGTTCTTCCAACATGCAACACTATGATTCCTCCCATATTTTGGGCATGTAAGGTGAGTCACCCTGCCATCACCCCTTATGCTTATTGTGTTTACGAGGACAATCTTTCCTCTTATGTCCCACTTCACCACAATCGAAACAAGCATTTGTGTCCCTCATACATAAGCCTCTATAAATAGTACGACATGTTGGGCACATAGCATCACCTCTACCTTTGAGTCTTTGGAACATTCCTTCAAAATGGGCCATTGTGGCCTCACTGCCCCTTCTCTTACCATTTGAAGTCTCAGGAGCACTCTCTTGTTTATTGAGGTGAGTCACCAATTTTGTCACCACTTTAGCCAATACCCATAGAGCATTGTGAACCTCCGTATTTGATATATCATTTTCCTGAATAGCTTGAGACATATCCATAAATTTCACGATTAGGGATTAGCAATAAGCCCTAGAGGACCTAATCTATCGCAAGACATAGATCATAAAGAAGTGAAACATTTCCTAGAACACCTCATACCCTCCTATTCATAGTCATGGTGTTATTCATAACCATCAATAAGACTCTAATCGACGCCATGTGTTGGATGCCGAGGACTTAACAACCTAGTCCTCTGATACCAAGTTTATCCCGACCCAAATTAGGGCCTAAATGTGACACGGCGAAGGGGAACCCAAAGGAACCCAAACAAGCCTCTAAGTATATCATATACACATCTTTGGTCACGGAAGATAGAATAAACAACAAGATAAAACATAAACAAGAGAAATTGGGACTAAGGAAGAGAGTTTAGTACTTAAATCGAATAGATGAGTCAAAACATAAGCATAATACATAAATTGTCTAACAACACCTCTACACATAGAACTTAGCGGGGGCCACGACAAGCAACAAGGCTCAACCTCATTATCAATACATACATAAAAGAAATATAGTCTTTGTACATAGCATGAGATCATAGATATTGTCCCAAATGAAGGACTCATGAACTAGCTTGAGATAAATTATACTAGCCACGTGGAGGAAGATGATCAAGCAGGACTCTGATTCCTACATGGTGATATCATTTAGGCATAGAGTATGTGTTAGTGCATTTGAATGTACTAAGTATGTACGATGCAATGCAACAAGTGATAAGCACCATTAACAAAATGCATAACGTAGGCAATGACTAAGCATATAGCAATATCGAATGTATGAATGATGCTTGAAATAAAATCATGCTTAAATAGAACATAATACATGTGTATGGAGAGACTATTAACAGTGAATATCCAAGGTACAAATCCCTCCTTGGAGAGGCGAATGAGGTAAAAACCCCTCAATTCATTGATGAGGTACAAACCCCTCAACATGATTGATGCGGAACATACTCCCCAACATGGTTGATGAAGCACAAACCCCTCATCATGATTATCAAGGTACAAATCCCTCGACATAATTACATGGGCCTACCACCTCCCGAGCAAGGTGATCGAGGTATAAACCCCTCAACAAGGTTACCCGGGCCTACAACCTCCCGAGTGAGGCTTGGTCAATCCCGAACATTATAGAGATAATATCGTATACATACATTTCTTTCATCATCATATAGTCATTCAACTCATAAGACATGCATTAGACCTTCAATTACTCAAGAAACTATAACCAGATATTTTATAAAATACTTGGCTGGTGTATAGTACTAGTGTAAAAACCATACAATTCAAGAATAGATTCATGCTAGAAAATTTAGTGTAAAACTATCAATAGATACTTTGTAATACCCTCAAACAATATACATCAAAACCTTTCTTCAAATCTCAGAATAGATCTTAGATTTATAGATCAAAACCTGATAAAAACAATCACAATTTCATGAAACCCTAACGTAGTGTGTAGTGAAATTTATAATAAGTAAGACCCATGAGTAAATAAACTTTAAGTCATTTAGGTAAAAAGGAAGCTTGGGCACCATGGGTGAAAGGACCCATTGGTTGAAACCCACATACCTTAGCTTTGGAGAATTTCTTGATGAAGATTTTAATGGAGATTTGAAGCATGAGTGAAAACCTTAAGATCCGTATTGAGTTTTAGGACTTCAATTTAGGGGTGAAATATATTCTAAATGTTTAAGAGAGTATTAGAAAATGTCTTGAATGATATGAAGGTGAAATATGGCTAAGTATAGGTATTTTCATGTATGGGAAGGTTTAGGCCCAAGACCCAAAAGCCTTGGACTGAGATAAAAATCACTGGCAAAAAAATACATAGGTTTGCATCTAGTTGGCGATGCGGACCTGCCGTGGAGGAAAAATTTACATAGGTCCGCGATGGCTACGCATTGTTGCACCATAGTGGATCGATTCTAGAAATCGAAGTTTTGGGAAAATGAAATTGCGATTTGTGTGCTCTAAATTATAGTTTACACCCATTTCCCGCTCAATTTTCCCCCTAATAAAAATATGAAGTCGAATATTCTAAATAATGTACGAATTTTGAGATACTTAGAAATTACGATTCCAGGCACTTCTGAGGCACATTTTCGAGCACTTTTTGGGGTCATTTCAGTATCTGCCCCTTGTGATCATTTGTCCCGGAATGTCAAAGAAATATATATGAGAGACGTAAACATGACAATTTCAGCCCACATAAGGATGCAACAATGCACTTTAACATCATGTCAAAAACCTCAACATAAGTGTAAAATCATCATGAAGTTATCAATTTAAACATGAATGCATGCAAATGACAGAGGGGCTAAAATATACATTTGGAACCATAAAGAAAAGGACTTGACGTGTTATCATAGGAATCTTTTTCATTTTATTTCGTCAATTTTGGCTAAGAACTCAGAAGTCAAGATTCATTCAAATTAGTTAATAATTAATCGTTTTGACTGACGCTTTAATAGAATGAAGGAGAAACAGATATTGCTTCTCAATACCCGCTCCGGCTCCCCAAGAGAGATTTTCGATTTGACAATTTTTCCAAAGGGCGTTAACGGAAGCCACATCCTTGTTCCTAAACCTCTTCACTTGTCTATCCAAAATATGAACTGGAACCTCTTCATAAGTCAAGTTGTCCTCCACAACATCCACAACATACAATGGGATAATAGCATTAGGGTCACCCAAACATTTTCGCAACATGGATACATGAAATACCGAACGAACCAAATCAATTTCACTAGGCAACTCCAACTCATAAGCTACCTTGCCAATCCTCCACATCAACCTATAAAGACCCACATATATTGGGCTTAACTTACCCTTCTTACCAAAATGGACCACACCCTTCAAGGGTGAAACCTTCAAATAGACCCAATCACTAACTTTAAATTCAAGGTCTCTCCTCCTCACATCTGCATAGGATTTTTGGCAACTTTGAGCCATCTTCAACCCTTCTCTAATCATCCTAACCTTCTCAGGGGCCTCCATAACCAGATCTGGACTCATCAAAGCCACATCTTCTACCTCAAATCATCCAAACGGTGATCTACAATGCCTACCATAGAGAGCCTCCAAAGGAGCTAGACCAATACTAGAATGATAGCTATTGTTACATGCAAACTCAATCAATGAAAGATGATCATCCCAACTACCCCTCAACTATAATCCACAATCCCTAAGCATGTCCTCAAGAGTTTGGTTAGTTAATTTGGTTTGAACATACGTTTGAGGGTGAAAGGTCGTACTAAGCTTAACCTTTGTACCAAGACCCCTTTGAAAGGAATTCCAAAAATATGAAGTAAATTGAACATAATGATCTAATTTGATGAACAAAGGAGCCCCACTCAACCTTACCAAGTCATGAATGTACAACCTAGCATAATCTTCAGCCCCATACAAGTCTTAATCGGTAGAAAGTGAGCTGATTTTGTCATTCTATTAACCATAACCCAAATGGAATCAAAACCCTTTCTAGTCTTTGGCAACCCAACAACAAAATCAATATTAATTCTTTCCCACTTCCAAGTAGGGATCTCTAGGTCTTCTAGGCTACCAGGCCTTTGATGTTCGGCTTTGACTTGTTGGCAACTATGACAATCGGATATAAATTTGGCCATGTCCCTCTTTATGCATCCCCACCAATACACATCCCTCAAATCTCTATACATCTATATAGGACTGGGTTGAATAGAATAGGAAGAATTATGAGCCTCATCTAAAACCAACCTCCTCAAGTCATCAACATTAGGCACACACAATCTACCTTGGTACCTACGGGCACCATCTACCCCTTGGGAAAAAACCTCTACCTTAGCACCTCTCACCAAGGTCTTCAACGCTAACAAGGCAGGATTAAGATCTTGCTTTGCCTTCACCTCCTCAACCAATAAATATTTTGAACCTTCGACAACCACAATACCACAATTATAAACCTTATCCAACCTAACCCCAAATCTAGCCAACCGATGAACCTCCCTAGCCACCAGTTTACCACCGCCATCAACATGAGCTAGGCTACCCATAAACACCCTATTCAAAGCATCAGCCACCATATTAGCCTTACCGGGATGATAATGCACACTCATGTCATAATCCTTAAGATGTTCTAACCACCTTCTTTGCCTCAAATTTAGATCTTTTGCATGAACAAATATTAGAGGCACCCCCATACAAATGATGATGCATAATTTTTGAAGTAAATGCCACGGCGGCCAATTCAAGATCGTGGGTAGGGTAATCCTTTCCAAGAACCTCAAGTTATCTAGAAGCATAGGGTATCACCATACCATTTGGTATCAAGACACCACTCAAACCAATTTTTGAGGCATAACAGTACACAACAACCCCTCCGACCCTTCCGGAAGACCAAGATAGAAGCGGACATAAGCTTAACCTTCAAGGTTTTTAGAAAATCTATCTATTCACACTTATTGGTCTACTCAAATTAGCGTAACTTGGGGTCAACTAAGTCATTGGAGAAGCAATAGAAGAAAAGATATCCACAAACCTCTGGTAACCACTAAGTTAAGACATCCTTAATATCTAACAGGGTCAACGTTCTAGGCTTATCTCTAATAACCTTCATTTTAATAAGTTCTACCTTAATGCCATCACTCGACACTATACGACCTAGGAAGACAACCTATTACAATCTAAAACTCCCATTTCTTCTATTTGGCACCTAACCTTCTTCGTTAAACTTTGTAGTACTACCCTCAAATGACTCATATGCTTCCCCTCACTCCCCGAGGAAAACCAACATATCACCACCAAGGACCATCCCAAGCGTAACAAGGTAGGGTTTAAACACCCTATTCATGATACCTATAGACATAACCTACGCACTAGCCAAACTAAAGACACTAGCCCAAATTCACGAATGCCGAAAATGACACCAAGGACTCATCTACCACAAAAGTAGCCTAATAGAAATAACTTAGGTTCAACACCCCTAACTCTCACAAGAAGAAGAACGCAACCCTAAGAGATCAAGTGTACCATAGTACAAGAAATGGATCTACATCTTTTGCTACTACTAGACAACCTCCTACTTAAAGACGGGTTTAGTAGGGACTTGGAATGTAACTCTACGGGTTCTACTATCCAAAGAGGCAGAACATTTTATGAAACTAATCCATCCCAAGTATGGAGTCAAAATCCACCATGTCAAACCCAACAAGTCATAAAGCAAGACCTATTGTAATAAGAATACGAAACAATACCTATGAACTTTCTCATAATAATAGATTCAACAAAAGTGGTAGACTCCAAACATTCACACAACAAGTCGGGCACACTTCAAGCCCACTAGTGATAAGGAAGAAAAATGAAAGGGATAGCGGCACACGAGCCCATCAAGGCATACATATCAAAACCAAAGGAAATTTCAACAAACCAGTAGCAACATCGAGAGCCACAATCCGTCCATGCCTACCTTGAAGAGCATAAAATTTAGTGTGTCGTAGGGCACTACCTTAGCCACCTTGAGCCTCTTGATGAACGAGACCACCTTGGCCTTGTGATCAGCAATCCTTACCTTTATCTGTGGACAATCTAGAATTTTTTGCCCTATCTCACCACACCCAAAGCATGCACTCGTGTTCCTCCAACATGCGCCGCTATGATTCCTACTATATTTTGGGCATCTAAGGCGAGTCACCCCATTATCACCCCCTTACCCTTATTTCATTTACAAGGACAATCTTTCCTCTTATGTCCCACTTCACCACAAACGAAACAAGCATTGGTGTCCCTCAGGGATGGGCCTCTATGAACCTTACCACATATTGGAGACATAGCATCACCTCTATCTTTAAGACTTTGGAACATTCCTTCAAAACGGGCCCTCTTGGCCTTATTTCCCCTTCTCTTACTATTTGAAGTCTCGGGAGGACTCACTTGTTGATTGAGGTGAGTCATCAATTTTGTCACCACTTTGACCAATACCCATAGAGTGTTGTGAACCTCCGCATTTGATTTATTGTTGTCCTGAGTAGATTGAGACATATCCTGAAATGTAACAGTTAGGGATTAGTAATAAGCCCTAGAGGACCTATCTCTATCGCACACCTTAAATCATAAAGAAGTGAAACATTTCCTAGAACTCCTCATAGCCTCCTATTCATAGTCGTGGCGCACTTCACATTTATGAATAAAACTCTAATCGATGTGGTGTGTTGGTAGACGAGGACCTAACAACCTAGTTCTCTAATACCAATTTTTTCATGACCAAAACTAGGGACTAGATGTGACACGGCGAATGGGGAACCCGAAGGAACCCCAAACAAGTCTCTTAACATATCATACACATATTCTTGGTCGCAGAAGCTAGAATAAAAAATAAGAGAAAATATAAACAAGGGAAATTGGGAAGAAGGGAGAGAACTTAGTACTTAAATAACATAATTGAGTCAAAACTCAAGCATAATGCATAACTTTCCCAACAATACCTCTTGACAGAGAATTTAGCAGGGGCCAAGACAAGCAACCGGGATCACCCTCATAGTCAATACATATATAAAAGAAAGATAGTCTTAGTACATAGGATGAGATCATAGATATTTTCCCCAGAATGAAGGACTCACCAACTAGCTTGAGAGGAATCGTACTTGCCAAGGGAGAAAGATGATCAAGCGAGACTTTGACTCTTACTTGTTGATATCATTTAGGCATAGAGTATATGTTAGTACGTTTGAATATACTAAGTATGTAGGATAAAATGTAATAAGTGATAAGTACCATCAACAAAATACTTAACGCAGGCAATGCATAAGCATATAGCAATATGGTATGTATTAATGATGCTTGAAGTAAAATAATTCTTATATATAACAAATTACATGTGTAAGGAGAGACCATTAATATTGAATATCTAAGGCATACCACCTCCTTCGAGAGGCGAATGAGCTTCAAACTCCTCAATTGGTTGATGAGGTACAAACCTCTTAACATGGTTGCTGAGGTACAAACCCCCCAACATGGTTGATGAAGTACAAACCCCTCAACATGGTTATCAAGGTACAAACCCCTTGACATGGTTTCATGGGCCTACGACCTCACAATCAGGGTGATCTAGGTACAAAACCCCTCAATAAGGTTGCACGGGCCTACCACCTCCCAAGCGACGCGATCAAGGTACAAACCCCTCAATAAGGTTACCCGAGCCTACAACCTCCCGAGTGAGGCTTTGTCAATCACCAACACTATAGAGATAATATCATATACATACATTCCTTTCATTATTATATAGTCATTAAACTCATAAGATATTCATTGGACCTACAATTCCTCAAGAAACCATAACTAGACATTTTATCAAACACTTGGCGAGTGCGTAGTGCTAGTGAAAAAACTATGCAATTCAAGAGTGGATTCATGCTAAAAAATTTATTGCAAAACCATCAATAGATACTTAGTAACACCCTCAAACATTATACATAAAATCGTTCATCAAAGCTCACAATAGATCTTTGATTCATAGCTCAAAATATGCTAATACAATCACAATTTCATGAAACCCCAACATAGTGTGTAGTGAAATTTATAATAAGTAATACCCATGAGTAAATCAACTTCAAATCATGCAAGTTAGGTAAAAAGAAAGCTTGGGAACTACGGGTGAAAGGACCATTGGTTGAAACCCACATACCTTAGCTTCGGAGAATTTCTTGATAAAGATTTTAAAGGAGACTTGAAGCTTTAGTGAAAACCTTAAGGTTTGGATTGAGGTTTTGGACTTGAATTTAGGGGTGAACTTTATCTAAGTGTTTGAGAGATTAGTGGGGAATGTCTTGAATGATATGAAGGTGAAATATGGCTAAGTATAGGTATTTTCACGTATGGGAAGGTTTAGGCCCAAGACCCAAAAGCCTTGGACCGAGATAAAATCACTAGCAACAAAATACATAGGTCTACATCTGGTCCACGAAGTGGACCTTTCGCGAAGGTAAAATCACAGCTCTGCGACGGCTGCACGTCGAGGAATTATTTGCTCTAAATTGTGGTTAGACCCATCACCCACTCAATTTTGCCCCCTGATCAAGAATATAAAGTTGGATATTCAAAATAAAGCATGAATTTTGAGATATATGAAAATTACAATTTAGGAACTTTCGAGGTACATTTTCAGTCACTTTTTGAAAATTACAATTTTGGGCACTTCCACTCTTGAAGTGCATGGTTTTTACACTATTATTATATACCGACCAAGTGTTTCATAAAATTTTTGATTTAGGGTTCTTGAGACATTGATGATCTATTGCATGACTTATGACTTTATGATGTTGAAAAGATGGTATAAATATGTTGACTTCATAAAAAGTATCTATAGTGTTGGAAGTTTATAAATTGCCTCGGTCGGGAGGTAGTAGGCTTGTGCAACCATGTTAGGTGGGTTCATACCTCAATTGCCTCGCTTGGGATGTAGTAGGCCTGTGCAACCATACGGGGGGTTTGTACCTCAATTACCGTACTCGGAGGCAGTAGGCCTGTGCATCCATATAAGGGGGTTTGTACCTCAATCGCCTCACTTGGGAGGTAGTAGGCCCGTGCAACCATGTTGAGAGGCTTATACCTCAATCTCCTCGTCTAGGAGGCGGTAGGCCTTGGTTACTAATAATGGTCTCTTTCTACATGTGTAAAGGTTATTTGTAAGCATCTTTTATTACAAGCATTGATCATGTATGCCATATTGTTATATGCTTACTCATTACCTAATTATGTATTACTATTATGTTGCCTATCTATTATTGCATTTCATCATACATCCTTAGTACATTAAAACGTACTAACGCATATTGTATGCCTACATTTTGTTACCATGTAGGGGTCGGTGAACCACTTTATCATCCTCCTCTTCTACGTGGCTAGTACGATTTCTCTACAAAGCAAGTGGTGAGTCCTCAACTTCGGGGACAATGTCTTTGATCTTATTCTATGTATAAAGACTCTCTTTCCTTTTTATTGTATGCTTGACTATGAGGGTGGGACCGGTTGCTTGTCTTGGCCCCAATAAGTTCTATGTTTAGAGGTGTTATTGGAAAAGTTATGTAATGGTGTTATAAACCTTGACTTTCTTTGACTCTATGATGTTTTATAATATGAAAGATATCCCATATCCTTGTTCATCCATATTTATTATCTTTTAAGGTTATTTTATTGCTTCTGTGACCAAGGATGTGTAATGATATGTTAAGAGGCTTGTTTGGGGTCCCTTCGGGTTCCCCAGGTGTCATGTCACATCTAGGCCCTAGACTTGGGTCATGAAAAACTTGGTATCAAAGCACTAGATTGTTAATGGTCCTTGGCATTCAACACATCGCATTGATTACAGTTTTATTTATGGTTGCGTCGTGCACCACAACTAAGAGTAAGAGGCTATGAGACATTTTAGGAAATGTTTCCCTTCTTCTTACTCTATGTCATGCTGTAGAAGTTAAGGTAAGGTTTTTCCCTCCTAATGATTATTCTCTGCTATGCTAGATTATGCCTAACACAAGAGGAATAAGAGCGCCCGCACACTCGAAGAACAATCGACTCATGGTGAGCTCTGGGATGCTCTCACTTTTCTAGCTCAATTGTGGCTAATCAAGCCAACCAAGGGGCCCAAGCCCCTCATGCTCCTCTCCGAAATCTCGAGATAGACACTTTATGAGGCTGAACCCACCAGAGTTCAATGTGTCTAAAGTGGATAAGGACCCTCAAGAGTTCATTGATGAATTTACAAAATATTGGCAATTATGGGTGTTTGATCGGAAGAGAAGGCGGAGTTAGAGGCTTACCAACTCAAGGGGCTAGCATTAATATGGTACACTCAATGGAAGGAGGAGAAGGGGAACAACAATATGATTCTATGGAAAGAGTTTAAAGCAGCTTTCCTCAACCAATTCTTTTCTCTTGAGCTTAGGGAAGCCAAATTGGTGGAATTCATGAAATAGAAGCAAGGGGCTATGAGTGTGAGGTAGTATGCCCTCAAGTTCAACCAACTCTCAAAATATGCTTCACACTTGGTTGCCAACTCAAGGTCTAGAATGAATAAGTTTGTGATGGGTGTATCCGAACTGGTAAGTGAAGAATGTCGTGCCACCCTGTTGATCAATGACATGGATTTATCTCGCTTGATGACTTATGCCAAATAGTTAGAGGGGGAGAAATTGATGATGAGAATGGGTCATGAGCCCATGAGGGCCTGTTTTGATGGTAAGTTCCAAGGTCTCAAGGGTGGCCGATTTCATCAAGGCCAAAGGCCTTCTCATGTTCCTAATAAGAGTTTTGCCAATGACTACCCAAGGGCCCAAGGTAATAGTGGTGCGAGGCCTAGAGATATATGTCCAAACTGCGGTAAGGGTCATGGTGGCCCATGCTTTAGGGCTACTAATGCTTGCCATAGTTATGGGAAAGTAGGCTACAAGATGATGGATTGCGTTCGTAACCGGAACAAAGGTAAGGACATTCGTCCTCAAGGTCAAGGTACTAATGCGGTTTGTTTGGGAGAGGAGGCCAACAAGGTGGTTCCCCAATGCACAATCGATTTTATGTTTTACATGGGAGGCAAGGGGTTGATGAGGTTCCCAATGTTGTCATCAGTATGTTAAAAGTTTTTAACTTTGATGTGTATGCATTGATATTACGCCCAAAATCCCATTAAGGCGGACTAGCACCCGATAAGGCTCGGGATAACTAACCCGTATCCATGTGCTTTCTATACATATTATAAGGGATTTCTTCATTCAACATACTTTCAAGAAAGTAAACAGTAATAACAAGCCAAAAGGAAATTTCATATGACAAGGCCGTTAGGGCCACTTTGTCTAAAGTACAAGACATGACCACACTTTAATTTACATACTCTACAAAGCCTCTAGATAAGGAAAAGTATCAGATAAAGGTAGGGATAGGGCCTGCATCAACTAAGTATACAATACAAAAATATAAGCTCTAGACATACAAAGCTACGAAACAACTTAGAACTTGGTAACAGGAGCTGGATATCATGTACTCCTACTAGGGAGAGCTACTAGCACCTGTACCTGCAGCATGAAATGTAGGTTCCCCATAAGGGACATCAGTAAGAAATAATGTATTAAATATGTAAGGCAAGAAATACTATATACGAAGTAAGAACTCAAATGAAACTATGTACTGGCATAAGATAAGAGACTACTTTAGTTATACTGGGGGATCATGTACTTTATGTTCTTTTTATTACTTTACCTTTACTGTATAATCTGTGCACACCATGTAATACAAATAACCAGCTAATCAGTGGTAAAACTATATCGAGATCGGCCCTAGCTAGGTTTTTCCTTTTACATCTTGGGATACCTCCCGTGATAGGATCGACCATGGCTAGGTAATTCTCCCACCCCCGTGTTACCACCCATCAATAAGCAATACACTTTACCTTTCAATTACTATTGAGATGATTCTTTTGGTGGTCACAATATTGGAGTTGTAGGACTGTAGATATAGCATGTGACATGTAAATAATCATACAAGACAATATGACATTGAAAAGATTACGTTACACAAATAATGAAATGCGTATGAGATGGAACAACACGTGAACTTTATTTAGCAACAAGAACACATGTAACTTGGTATCCATGTATATATGCAGATTTGAAGGTGACTATGTATGGGAGCATATGAACATGTGAAAGAGTGGAGACACAGTTAATAGTTATGCCAGAGTTGATAAGTGTCGTTATGTGCCAAGGAAGAATCTAGATTTTATGCTAAGTAATATGAAATCAAGTAGCCTTACATACCTCGCTGTACCATCTTGTTGTTACCTCGAAGTAACCTCCCTTTCCTCCAAATATTTATCTATAATGGAGTAGGAAATAAGATTGGTATTAGCAGCTAAGTAACACTTCTTGGCAGTCCAATCTTATAAAGAGTAACATCCGGGCAGCAAGCTTATATTTAGCGACCCAAAGGCATTCTTTCAACCTTTTCGCTTATAGTTGTATTTTTTAGTAACCATTCTTATGCACATGTAATATACAGCTTGTTTTGTAGCCTTAACAATCTTACAACAACTCACAAGGCACAACACGTGACAATTATACACAACATACAATTGCAACATTACAGTGTCAACAATTCCAAACCTTTACCAACTTCAACCAAACTGTTCCCACAATATTTATACATTAAAACAATCCTAAAACATTGCAAAAATAATCCTCAAAATGGGTGCAGGACGTGAGACCATGGTCCTCAATCAATCAGCCCACAATTTCTACAAACAACACACTTAGGATAACACGTTAATCCTTAATTTTTTATGTATAACCAAACAGCGCAGCGACCTTTATACATCATTAAATAACTGAAACAAATTAACAAAAGTAACCTTCCTTCATAAACAAGCCAACAAAGAAGAGAAAAGCTCCCAAATAAATAAAAAAAGTATACAACAACCCTTTGGAACAAATGCTGTCCAAAAGTTCCAGCATATACCTAACCAACATAGCCTCTTATTTTTCATGAATAAACCTTACTAAATACACAACTATAATCACTTAACATTACCTTCAAGGTTCGGGCCTTCTTAAGAACCCTAAAAGCTTCTTGTGGATGCTTTACAAAGTCAAGAAAGAATAATAAAGAACCTTTGGTGAAAGCTGAAATTTTCCAAGTCTAAGAATGACTTAAAGGTGCTACTTGTAACCCCTTTTAAAGGATTACTCTATCCAACTTTCTTTTACATTTTAGGCCTCATTTTATCAAGTTAGTAATGTACCATTTTTCCCCTTCACTTGGGCCTTATTGGGTTGCAAATTGATGGGCCTTGGCTGCTCATTTTTCCCCTTTATCCTTACTTAGTTTGGGACCAAATCATTAAGTAAGATATGTGTACTTGGGCCCTTTTCCTATTTTTCATGGGCTGTAAATATTGTCCATTTATGATGCTAAAATATGGGCTCAAGTTACACCTTTAACAGGAACTTTTTCATTTTTGGACTTGGATAAATTTGGTGTCGGCCCTCGTCTCCTTCTAGCTAGCAAGTTTAAGCTGAGAAAGTAGGTGACTCACTTGTTATCTTCCTAAGTCCTGCAAGCACCTCAATTCTCCCATTTTGACTTAAAACTTGTACATACTCAACCCTCTTAAGCGTTAGATATACGTATCGCCCTCTAATGTGAGATTCAAGCACTTTTAAAAATAGGCGCTAATTTGACAAAGAGATATCATGTTTCATGTTCGTAGGACAAGTACATGTAAGGTGTGGGGTGTTACATGATAGAACTGGGTGCAACTCTTTTTTTTGTTTCCCTCTTATTTCCAAAGAGTTCCATGTTGAGCCTGAATTGTTGTGTTAGTCTTATGAGGTGTCTTCTCCTGTTGTTGCATCTATTATTACTAGAAAGGTCTATAGAAATTATCCCATTTGCATCTTGCATAAAATATTGCCTCATGATCTTGTTGAGTTGGATATGGTTGATTTTGATGTCATTCTTGGGATGGATTAGTTGCATGTATACTATGCCTCTATTGATTTTAGAACCCATAGGGTTAAATTCAAATTCCCAAATAAACTCATCCTTGAGTGGAAGGGTCATGATGTGGTGATCAAGGGTAGGTTCATCTCTTACATTAAAGCCCAAAAGATGATCTATAAGGGGTGTCTCTATCATCTTGTGAAGGTTAAGGGTGTTTAGTCCAAAGTCCTTCCTATTGAGTTGGTTCTGGTGGTAAATGAGTTTCTTGATGTCTTTCCAAATGATCTTCCCAGTGTTCCTCCTGAAAGGGAAATAGATTTTGGTATAGACCTCCTTATCTATACCCAACCCATTTCTGTTCCCCCTTACCGTATGGCCCCGACATAGCTAAGGGAGTTGAAAGAGCAATTGAGGGTCTTATTGGAGAAGTTTTTATTAGGCCTAGCCAATCACGTTGGGATACACTAATGTTAATTGTGAAGAAGAAGGATGGGTCTCTTAGAATGTGTATTGACTACCGGCAACTCAAATAGGGTCACCATAAAGAATCCTCCACGAAGAACTGATCATTTGTTTGACCAACTTCAAGGGGCTAGCCATTTCTCTAAGATTGATCTTCGGTTTGGGACTTATAAAGTGAAGGTAAGGGAGTGTGACATTCCCAAGATATACTTCCGGACAAGGTAAGAACATTATGACTTTCTGGTTATATCTTTTGGGTTGACCAATGTACCAGCTATCTTCATGGATCTTATGAATAGGGTCGTTAAACCCTCCCTTGATTTGTTTGTTGTGGTTTTCATTGATGATATTTTGATCTACTCTCAAAGTGAGGAGGGGCACATGGGTCATTTTAGGGTAGTGTTGCAAAAATTAAGGGAAAAGAAGTTATATGCGAAGTATCAGGAATGTGAGTTTTTGTTGAAAGAGGTTGCCTTACTGGGTCATGTGGTGTTGGGAGATGGTATCAAGGTGGATCCTAAAAAGATGGATGTGATAAGAAATTGGCCTAGAACATTGACCCCATCGGACATTAGAAGCTTATTGGGCTTAACAGGTTACTATCGGTGGTTTGTGAATAGGCTCTCTTCAGTTGCTTCTCCCATGAGTAATTTGACTCAAAAGAAGGCTAAATTTATGTGGAATGACTAGTGTGAAAAGAGTTTCCAAACCTTGAAGGATAAGCTTGTCTCTGCTTCAATCTTATCTCTTCCGGAAGGTTTTGTGGTTCATTGTGATGCTTCCCCAATTAGTTTGGGTTGTGTGTTGATACAAAATAGTAAGGTGATATCCTATATTTCTACGCGCCTCAAACTGCATGAAAAGAGTTATCCTACTCATGATCTTGAATTGGCCACCGTGGCTTTTTCTTTGAAAATTTGGCATCATTATTTGTATGGAGTGCAGTTCATCGATCATAAGAGTCTCCAATTTGTATTCACTTAAAAAGATCTAAACTTGAAGTAAGGAAGGTGGAAAGAACTTCTTAAAGATTTTGATATGAGTGTGCATTATCATCCCGGTAAGGCTAATATGGTGGCGGATGCTTTGAGTAGGGTGTCTATGGGTTGCCTAGCTCATATTGATGGTAGTGGCAAAGAGGTGGCTAGGGAGGTTCATCGGTTGGATAGAGTGGCGATTAGGTTAGAAGAGGTTGGTAACGGTAGCATTGTGGTTATTGATAGTTCAAAATCCTCCTTGGTCTATGAGGTAAAAGCAAAGCAAGATCTTGATCCCTCCTTATTGGAATTGAAGGCCTTGGCGAAAGAGGCAAGGTGGAGTTTTCTCCCAAGGGGGAAATGGTGCCCTTAGGTATCAAGGTAGGTTATATGTGCCTTGTATTAATGATTTGATAAAGAGGATTCTTGATGAGGCTCATAATTCTTCCTATTATATCCACTGCGGTTCTACTAAGATGTGTAGCGATTTGAGAGATGCGTTTTGGTGGGGAGGTATGAAGAAAGGCGTTGCAAATTTGTATCTGGTTGTCATAGTTGCCAACAAGTCAAAGCGGAGCACCAAAGGTCGAGTGGCCTAATCAAAGACAGAGAGATTCCCACTTAGAAGTGGGAGGACATTAACATGGAATTTGTGGTTGTGTTGCCTAAGACTGGGTTGTGGTTGATAGGATGACGAAGTCGGCTCATTTCCTACTAGTTAAGACCACTTATGGAGCTGAAGACTATGCTAAATTGTACATTCATGAGTTGGTGAGATTGCATAGTGTGCCCTTATCTATCATATCCTATCATGGTTCTCAATTTACTTCACACTTTTGTAGGTCCTTCTAAAGAGTCTTAGTACCAAGATAAAGCTTAGTACGGCCTTTCAAATCCAAACGGATGGCCAAGCCGAAAGAACTATCCAAACTCTTGAGGATATGCTTAAGGCTTGTATTTTAGAGTTTCAGAGTAGTTGGGATGATCATCTTCCATTGATTGAATTTGCTTATAATAATAGCTATGATTCTAGCATTGGTATGACTCCTTTTTAGGCCCACTATGGTAGACATTGTAGATCACTGATTGGGTGGTTCGAAGTGGGAGAAATGGCTTTGTTGGGTCTGGATCTGGTTATGGAGGTTATGGAGAAGGTGAGGTTGATTAGAGAAATGTTGAAAATATCCCAGAGCCATGAAAAGTCCTATGCTAATGTAAGGAGAAGGGAGCTTGAATTCAAAGTTGGTGATTCGGTCACTTTGAAGGTGTCACCCATGAAGTATGTGGTTCATTTTGGTAAGAAGGGTAAATTAAGTCCATGATTTGTGGGCCCTTTGATGAGGAGGATTTGGCAAGGTGGCTTATGAGTTGGAGTTGCCTACTGAAATGGACTTGGTTCATCTGGTCTTTCATATGTCTATGATGAGGAAGTGTGTGAGTGACACGAATATTATTGTCCCATTGAATGTTGTGGGCGTTGTTGAAGACATCTTGACTTGTGAAGAGGTTCCGGTAGAGATCTTGGATAGAGAAGTGAAAAGGTTGAGGAACAAGGACATTGCTTCCATTAAGGTCCTTTGGAGGAATCAACAAGTCGAAAGTGCTACATGGGAGGCCAAAACGGACATGCTGTCACGACCCAAGCCTAGGGCCTAGACGTGACCGGCGAATGGTGAACCCAAATGAACCCCAAACAAGCCTCATATCATATCGTTACACATCCTTGATCGCGGAAGCAATATAAAACAACCTAAGAAACATGAACAAGGGGAATTGGGACTAAAGGAGAGAGAGAGAGAGTTTAATACTTAAATAACATAGATGAGTCAAAGCTCAAACATAATACATAACTTGTCCAACAACAACTCTAAACATAGATACTTAGCAAGGGCCAAGACAAAGCAACCGGGCTCACCCTTATGACTATACAATAAAGGAAAGAGAATCTTTGTACATAACATAAGAGAATACTCATTGTCTCCGAAATGGAGGACTCACCAAAGGCTAACTTCAACAATCCGTCTACCCACAGGAAGAATCAATAGGAGCTCCAGTTCCTAATGATAACATCATGTAGGCATAGAGTATGCGTTAGTACATTTGAATGTACTAAGTATGTGGGATGCAATGCAATAAGAGATAGGCATCATAATAAAAATGCATAATAATAAGCAATGAATAGCAAAGTATCAATATGACATGTATGCATGATGCGTGAAGTAAAACATGCTTACAATTCATTCAACTCATATAGATCATAATACATAAGTGTGGGAAGATAGCTCAATCGACATAAAATAAGACCGAGCAAGACACAACTCGAAATCCCGATGTTACCCATATACCAGAAGAAAGAGGGAAGTTACTTGCTAAGTTAAACCTCCTAATTACTAACTGGATCCACTAAGCCTTTTGGTGAACGGGTACTCGTCTCTAGTTCTTGGAATTGGGTACTCGCCACAAGCCCAGACTTGGGTACTTGCCTCAAGCCCTCATATTTAGGGTACTCGCCTCTTAGAGATTTGAGGACTCACCTCTAATCTCTTTACCTATGGGGCCACGTAGTTCTTGGACTTGGGGACTCGCCTCTAGTCCACTCGGTGCTAAGTCTAATCCCACAGAATATATAATATAATCACACTTTGATAACTTGCAATAAATATAGAGACATGGCACGAGTAGCTCTTAATATCATAGACCGCATATGGTGAGCTTATCTTCAATCATAAGAATAGATCATCATCAACATTATCCTTTCATTATCATCAAATATTAGAGGCTCACAAGAAGTATAATCTTAGAAAAGGGGCTTAATCCGGGCCTACAACATCATCAACATTTTCATGACTTAAACACATCTTTAGAAAGCTCATAATCATCAAAGTGTCACTTGAATCATAACTCAACCAATAAATCATCAAAACATAAAGAATCCTTAAAAAGGAATTTTATCAAACACTTGGATGATATGTAGTGCTAGTGTAAAACCATGCAATTCAAGAGTAAAATCATGCAATAAAATCCATTATAAAACCATCAATCAATACCTTGCAAAACCCTTAAGAAATATATATCAAAATTCCTCCTCAAATCTTACATTAGATCCATAATTTATAGTTCAAAACATGCAAAAACAATCATACTTTCATAAACCCCAAATAACTGTGCGGTGAAATTTATAATAATCAAGATCCATAAACAAATCAACACTTAAATCATGCAATTTAAGTAAAAATAAGGCTTAGGCACCATGGGTGGAAGGACCCTATGGTTCAACACCACATACCTTAGCTTTGGAGATCCCTTGAAAGAGATTGGAGATGGAGACTTGAAGTTTGAATGAAATCCTTGAAGAAATCCTTAAGATTAGTCATGAGTTTTGGGACTTGAATTTAGGGTGAAATATGAGTTTAAGTGTTTGAGTGAGTATTGGGAAATGTCTAGGATGATACGAGGGTGAAATAAGGCTAAGTATAGGTATTTTCAAGTATGAGAACCCTTAGGGCAAGAATTAAATGTCTTGGACCGAAGTAAAAAAAAACAGGACCAAAATAACACTGCGACGTGGAGTACTCACTGGAATTTTTATCTCTGCACAAATGAGTTCCACGAAAATGGGCATAAATTCTTCATCCGAACTCCGAATGATGTGAAACCAAGTGCATTAGAAAGCTAATTCAAAGAGGTCTAATTTGGTAACTTGTGGGCCACCAAGTTCTTTGTGTCCTAAGAGATATGCTCCTTTAAATTTGACCCTCCCAAATTGCATTTTTGCAATTTTTGGATTTTGAGATGATTTCTCTAAAATTTTGGGTTAGACCCATTTCCCCACTCAATTTTGCCCCCCGAATAAGAATATGAAGTTGGATTAAGAAATGGGTTTTTAGATATATGGAAATTACGAATCCAGGCACTTTCGAGGTACATTTTTGCGCACTTTTTGGGGTCGTTTCAATATCTCCCCCTTTGAAACATCCGTCCCCTAATGTGAAAGAAATGTACATGAGAAGAGTGATTATGAAAAAATAAACCCAAACAAGAATGCAACATTACATTTAAACACCATTTTCAATATCTCAACATAAGGGTAAAATCATCATAAACTTGTCAACTTAAACATGAATGCATATAAATGGCATGGGGACTGAAACATAAGACTTGGAATCATAGAAATGACTTGACATGTCATCATAAGATTGAATAGAATGAAAGAGATATGGATGTTGCTCTCCATGCCCCGCATGGCTTCCCGAGAGACACATACGAATAGATGACTCTTCCAAAGGGCCTTGACGAACACCACATCATTATCAATCGATTTCTCCACTCATCCATCCAACACCTCCACCGGGACCTTCTCCTAAGCCAACTTGTCCTCCACGTCACCCACAACTTTAAACAGTTTTGTAGCATTAGAGTCACCAACACATCACATCAACCTGGAAGCATGACAAACTGAATATACCATAGCCCTACCATAGGCAATTCACAAATGTAGGCAACCTTACCAACCTCCCTTTACACTCTACAAGGACTCACAATCCTCAAATCATTTGAAAACCTTAAATACACCTGACCCACTTGGTACCATAACCACCATCTCCCCCTTGGGAGACAACCTCCACTCTATCATTCTCTCACCCAAAACTTCCAACTAAATAAGGCGGAATCAAGGCCTTGCCTAATCTAGACCTCTTAACCCAAGAAGATTTGGAACCATCAAGAATGCTACACCACCATACTCAACTTCCCTCAACCTAACTTCCAATCTAACCAACTGATGGACCCCACTAGTCTCCTCATTGCCACTATCAACAACACATGCTAGGCTACCTAGAGCACCTACCGCAACATTAGCATTACTGGAGAAAATTAATGCACACTCATTTCATAATCCTTAAAGAATTCTAACCACCTTCTTGCTATCCACAATGCACACCTATCATATTTAGCAAACAATCTCACATCCTCCAAGACTTGCAACACTACCCCCAATTGATTCACAAGCTCTAAACAAATCAATACCTCATCACTAGAGACCATCACAAACATATCAAGGTAGGGCTTTAAGACTCTATTCAAGAAACCCTCAAATACCACTGTTGCATAAGTTAACCAAACAACTCTATCAACACTAATAATTCTCACTCCTAGTCTGAAAAGACACTTAGGGATATCACTTACCCTCATCCTCACTTAGGGACAAAACCTATACCAAAGATCAATCTTAGAGAAGTGACTAACCCATTATAGTTGACCAAATGAATTGACTATCCTCAACCATCATATTACAACATTATGGGTTCTTCTATCATTGAAAGCATAATATGCAAGTAGCCAAGCCACCTCAAGACCTCCAACCTATCAGGCTGGGGTGAACCAAGATCACAAGATAAGACTCTATGCAACAAGACATGGGGCAACCCTTATAGATCTCTTCTAGCCACTATAGACCTACGCAACCATCTGGGACACACACATGAATCCTATTAGCACAAAGGAATAACACAAGAAATAGAAACTCCCACACCCATCAAATCACCCTACTCAAAATGTCGGTCACAACATTATCCTTACTTGGGGCCAACTAAGTCATAGGAGAAACAATAGGAGAGAACCTACTCACAAGCTCCGATAATCACCTGCAAA
Source organism: Solanum clarkiae (assembly GCA_011800125.2). NCBI lineage: Eukaryota > Viridiplantae > Streptophyta > Magnoliopsida > Solanales > Solanaceae > Solanum > Solanum clarkiae. The sequence goes on along the minus strand of JAABOM020067119.1, from coordinate 1,351 downwards.
GCCCAAGATGCTCCTAATGCCCAAGGAATTCATGATCTAGGCTAATCTCTAATCACCTTCGTCTTACTAGGGTCCACCTTACCCGGCACAACACGACCTAGGAAGGCAACCTCTTACAACCAAAATTCCCATTTCTGCTAGTTAGCATCCAACCTTCTTCCTTAAACATTGTAATATACCCTCAAATGACTCTCATACACTAACTTATTAGGGAAATGAACCATCATAGTATCACCAAAACCACCATAAACCTATTAGAGTAGGGACTAAAGATCTTATTAATGAGACTTATAGGCATAACTGGTGTACTAGACAAACCAAAAACACTATCCCAAATTCAAAATATAGGAAAGGGATATTGAAGGCCTCATCTACCACCAACAAGAATTCTATAAACAAAACAACCTAGGTTCAACACCTCTAATTCTCACAAGATGATAAATACAACCCCTAAGAGAGCAATTGTACCTTAAGACGTGAAATGGACCTACCCCCTTGCTATCATTTAACCACCACATTATGACTCTTCCACTCAAGGATGGGTTCATTAGGGAATCAGGATCTAATTCTACGGGTCCTACCATCCATGAAGACACAACATGCAAGTAACCATTTCATCCCTAGTATGACATCAAAATCAACACGCCAACTCCAACAAGCCATAAAGCAAGACCTAATACAATACATACCCGAATCAACACCTATGAACTTTCTAGCAACAATATACCCAAACAAAAGGTAAATACAAAAGGTTCATATCACAACTCGGGACACAGAAAAAGCCCACTAGCAACCAAAAGTAATTATGAAAGAAATAGTGAAACTCGGATCCATCAACATCAAAACCTTCAACTTGCCTTCCTTTGCCTTCCTCTTTGAAGCGACATGATCAACCAGAATAGAAAAGAACATTCGTTAGAGGGAGAAATCCTATCTCACTTCTAAAGCATGAGATAGACTATGAAGAAGGGAAACATTTCCAAAAACATCTCATAACATCCTATTAATAGTTGTGGTGCACAACACAACTATGAATAAGAATCTAATTGATGCGGTGTGTTAGACTCCGAGGATCTATCAACCTAGTGCTCTGATACTATCTTTGTCACGACCCAAGCCTAAGCCCTAGACATGACCGGCGAATGAGTAACCCAAAGGAACCCCAAACAAGCCACATATCATATTATTACACATCCTTGGTCGCGGAAGCAATTTAAAACAACATAAGAAATATGAACAAGGGGAACTGGACTAAGGAAGAGAGAGAGAGAGAGAGAGAGAGAGAGAGAGAGAGAGAGAGAGAGTGTAATATAAAAAAAACATATATGCGACAAAGCAAAAACAAAACACA
>JAABOM020067111.1:0-39608 GCA_011800125.2 Solanum clarkiae | reverse complement strand
ACATGTATCTTGGTATTCATGTATGTAACTAGATTTGAAAGTGACTATGTATGGAATCATATGAACATGTCAAAGGACGGAGACACAGTCAATAGTTATGTCGGAGTTGATAAGTTCATTTATTTGCCAAGGAAGGATCTATGTTTCATGCAAAATGAGACAAAATCAAATAACCTTACATACCTCATTGTATGACCTCGTTACTACCTCTAGATAACCTTCTCTTCCTCCAAATACTTATCTACAACATAGTAGGCGATAAAACTAGCATTAATGGCCAATAAATACACCTTGGCATCCTAATCATATAAGAAAACAATACATGGGCAGAAAGTGGGTTTTTATAAACCCGAGCGTATTCTTTTAACTTTTCCATCCCTAATCATATTTTCTAATACACATTAGCATGTGTACATCATGTATAGCCTATTTCAATGGTATAACAGTCTTACAACAGCCCACAAAGCACAACATATCACAATTCCACATAATCTAAAAACGGATAACATAACATTACCTTTCCTCGCTACCTTTCGACCTTAACAATTCCAAACCTATTTCAACTCTAAACAAACTGTTCCAGCATTATTTACACATATAAACAGAACCAAAACAGTTTTATAACAGCACTCAATAAGTCATGAAGGGCGTGAGCTAATAGCCTTATATACAACAACCCTCAAGTTCCAATCAACATGACGCTTAAGATAACACAATAAAATGCGCTTATTAAATGAAACCAAAATCAGGGAAGCATCCTTAGGGTGATGTTTATAACTCAAACTATGTTAAGAACACCAAGTTCTCTTCATAATACAACTCAGAAACCATAGAAAATCACCAAAATAAAAGAAAGGTGCAGCAACTTTCTGCACAGAATCTGTCCAACAAATTTCAGCAAGCATAACTAGCATCTATTTCTTGTTTTTCATGATAAAACCATACTAACCACACAACTATAATTACTTACCTTTGTATTCAAGGTTTAGGCGCTCCTTAAGAATCCTATAAGTCCCTTTTAGCTGCTTGACAAAGTTGAGAAAAGTTGAGAGAAAGTAGAGAGAGCAATTTGATTTTTTGTGAGCTCAAGTGAGAAACGAATTGTAGAGCTGCTTTGGAGCCCTTTATAAAGAAGTATTTAGCCTACCTTCCCTCGAAATTCTGACCATCTTATACCACACAAAATCAAGCTGCTTACCCATCAGCTTGGCCCTCAAATTTGGGCCTTTTTGGAGCACCAACTTGATGGACTTGGGCTGCCTATTTTCAGCTTTAACTTAGTTTTGGGCCCAATTTTGCTAAGTGTGTTGTGATGTCTTTGGGCCCTTTTTATTATACTTGTTGGACTGATCATATAGTCCATTTGTGATACTAAAACATGGGCCAAAGTTACACCCTTAACACGGACTTTATTCATAATCGGACTTGGACAATTTCGATGCCGGGTCTCGTCTCCGTTTATTAGCAAATTTTAAGCTAAGCAAGTAGCTGACTCACCTACTTGCTTCCTAAGTTCTACAAGCACATCAATTCTCTCACTTTATTTTAAGGCCGTAATCTCCTCACTTCGACACAAAACATGCATACACTCGACCCTCTTAAGCGCTAGACGCACATATAGCCCATTAACGCGAGATTCAAGCACTTTTGAAAAATTAGCGCTAGTTTAACCAAACCATTTCATATTTCACTTGCATTTTACTAGTAGTGTAGGGTGTGGGGTGTTACATGTTTGATAAAACTTTTCGAATGCAGTTTCTTGAGGAGTTGAAGGTCCAAACCATGAGATATGATATGATTGACTATATGATGATGAAATGAGCTTATGTATATGATATACTTTATATAAAGTGTTGCATTAGACCATGCCCGATCCGGTGGGATAAGAGCCTATGTAACAAGGTGGGAGTATGTACTCATCAACTGAGGGGGGTGTTTGTACTCATCAACCATGTGAGGGGTTTGTACTTCGCCACCGTTGTGATAAGGTGTGATTATCACAAACCATATGAGGGGTTTGTACCACACCATCAGGGTCATGAGGTGAAACCATCATCAACCAACCAAGGGGTTTGTACCTTGAAAATCTAGCTTGGTCTCTTTTACACATATGATATCCTATATGAGCATGAGCTACTAAAGCTTGTTTTACTTATGCATTGATCATACACAACATATTTTTATATTGTGCCTATTGCCTTTTGCTACGCATTTTGAGTATTATGCCTAATTCTTGTTGCATTGCATCATACATACTTAGTATATTGAAACGTACTAAAGAATACTTTTGCCTACATGATATCACCATATAGTAACCGGTGCCCAAGTTGATTATCCTCCTCCTCCACGTAGCTAGTTCGATACTATTCAAACTAGTCGGTGAGCCCTCCACTCTGGGGACCTTAGCATTTTTGTCTTATCATTTATTGAGATGCTCCTATTTATTTCTATTTTAACTATGAGGGTGAGCCCGATTGCTTTGTCTTGGTCTCCGCACTTATCTAAGTATTAGAGGTTTTTGTTGGACTTGTTATGTATCTAAGTTATGAGCTTTGACTCCTTGTCTCTTGATTATGATGTTATGCAAGCTTTTACCTTAGCCCTTTTACTCATATTCTTATTCTTAATGCCTTTTATATGCTTCCAGGACCAATGATGTGTAATGAAAGTTAAGAGGCTTATTTGAGGTCCTTTCGGGTTCCCCATTCGATGTGTCATGTCTAGGCCCTAGCTTGGGTCGTGACACCTAATGCAAGCCCTCCATTTCAAAAATGTGAATTTACATGTATTCCAGTGGGATGATGACTTAGCACCATATAAGATTTGAGGTGGGGTACTATCCTCAAGAGTCGTAATATGAAGCCTACTTTCTCATGCTACATGCTATAATGGTTGATGTTTATGCCCTTTTAAGGGATGATGATGATGTATGTTCCACTACACCGAAAAGGCTGGTCGTAAGATGTGGTTATAATATACGTTTGGCAAGTAGGCTACTCTTTCTCCCGTGTAGAGGCAATATCAGAATTTCATGTAATAGTTCGCATGATCTTACATGTCAGTTGAGGTCCCATCCTCGCCATTTGTAAGTGTCATGGTATTGATGCATCATGGATTTAGCACATATTGTTTTGAGATTCATTCATATATACTCCCTTCTATATATATGTGACCTTGTCATCTAATATTGAATTGCAGATTCTCATATTCATATGTATTGCATGCCTGCATACTTAGTACATTCAAATATATTAATGCATTTTTTTCTATATGATCTAACCTCGTAGGGATCAGAGCCTATCCTCATCCACTATTTCACGGCTAGATCGGACATGTGAGAATTTGCTTGTGGTGAGTCCTTTTGTTTCAAGGACAAGAGCCACTTTCTCTCTACCTACTTTTTGTTATGGCTAACTTATGTCTTTTACTTTGAGGGTGAGCTCGGAACATGTTATGGCCCCACTATATAAATGACTTAGAGGCATTGTTGAACATCATGTAAACTCCATGTACGTTCTTGGTATGTTTTATATTTTTGGAGAGTGTACATATGTCTTATCTTATGTTGATAATGTTATGATGAGATCCCTAAATCCTTACTCCCATAGTGTGAGTCATATGATCCTGCCCCTTAGATATTTCTTATTGATGTTGAATGTGTGATGTCAAGTCCCATATTATCCCTATAGATTGAGTCCCAAATTTTCGTCCCTTATACTTATGTCCTGAAAAATTTGTGGCAATGAGTCCCCCTTCCCTTATCCTATAGCTTGTCATATACCCTTATCCCTTGGTATCACTTAAAAATGTTTGAACTGGCTTTTCGAATTTGTCATGTCATTCCTAGGCCTTAGGCTTGGGTTGTGACACGTGATTTGTATCATGTATTGTGGCCCTAGTAAATGGAAAAATTACGAAGTATGGGAGGGTTCTAGGAGATGATCCAGGACCAATAGATAGATCTACGATCCATGGAATAGCTTTGTGGTTTTGAAGGTTGGTAACCAGACTTTGAAGATTGCAAAAGGATAATAGGATAATTAAACCACAACTTCTTGTTCAGTCCACGACTTGTAATCCCATGGTCTGAGTCTGGCAATTTTAATGAAGGACATTTTTCTCGTTTTCACAAATCCTAAACTTAAACTATGTCTATTTTATAAATCCCTAAGCCCCTAATTAGACATAAAACCCCTAAGGATTCCTCATTCCTTTCATTCTCCCACATTCCAAAAAATGTCTAAGGCAAATATTATCGCTGGGAAGCAAAGTAAAAGAAGCTAGGGTTTCAAGATTCTCCCTCACAAGTTCAAGTTCCTATTTCAGTGATTCAATCAAGGTATGTGAGTTGATTTGTGAGTTCCATTCACCCACAAAGCTATTCCATATGCTTTTCACCATTTCTTTAATTCCTTGAAACACCATAATGTATGTTAATGATTTAAATGATGAATTTATGTTGTATCTATGTATTTTATCCCCAATATTAATTTGTAATGATTTACTATGTAATTTCATAAGATTTTAGTTGATGTCAATGATCCTAATGACTACGATTTAAATGATGATGTGTGGGCTATTGTTATATGATTGGAATAAGCATATCTTCTCCATATCTATGCATTACTCTCTTGAATTATGAATTTTCCAAATAATGTACTAGCCCACAAAGTTTAAGGTGTTTCTTGCATGATATGACAATGATGATAAGGGCATAAAAGAAAGGTTTAAAGATAATAATTTTTCAAAAATATAAGCATGTAAATGATGTCCTTAATGATGTTTATGATGTTCCGCAAAATAAAAGGACAATTCTCACTTAATAGTTCCTATATTTTCGAGCTACTCTTGAAATTACATGTATATGTTTTTGATGGATGACAACACTGAATGAGGCAATGAGGTGGACTTTAGTAAGGAAACCGTAGAAGCAACGTATTTCCCTTTTAACTATGTGTCACAATAAGAACCCTTGTAGACTAGGCTAGTTGATCCACATAGACCGTTTATGTTATATGATGATGCATGCTATGTGACGAAGTTCCGCCTGAAAAGTGAACACCCTATGCCAATGTAGCGGGTTATGTTGGATTCTATGTAGTAGCTCACATGATTTTATATATCGGTTATGGTCCAATACCACAAAGTGTAATGTTTGATGTCTTCGTTCCATCACATGTTCATATGTTGCATTACCTTCATTTTATATTGAGCATTATTCCTTGTGCGTACTTGAGCTCATATAAATTATGACGTTACCACTTTATGCATTGATGGTTTTAAGTTATGACCGATGGAAGTACAATTTTATATTTGCATTGCATTTCAGATACATTGTACATTCTATCGTACTAATGCATATTTTGCCTACGTGATGTCAGCATGTATGGAACAACGCTCCTAGTCCTCCGCTAATTATCCGTCCTGCTTTGTACAATTCAAACGATCTTTATTTTTTGTTTTTCACGAACTGGGGGCTTTTACATTCTAATTTATTTTAGTATCTTTTCTATTTGAGGGAAATCAAAACCATGCATTGGTTCCTCTTGACTCATGTTTAGATGGCATGTTGTGGGCAATGATGTATATTTGGGATGTTGCCTTTATACTACTAAAATATTGTAACTACCGGCCACCAATAACTGATTTTCAGAAATTGATATTGCCAAAAATACTGATTAAATAGCGACTTCCTAGCATAGGTCGAAAAACACTTGGTCTCTTTTGAATGGAAACCTCCCAAGGTCGATAAATACCGACTTCTGAAGTTAGTTTTAATTTTGTGTCGATAATTTTTAAAGTTAATTTTTTTAATTTTTGACTTATTGAAGTCGATATTATACTTTAGTAATTTTTAATTATTTCAATAATTTTGACATCAAGATGTCCATATATAACTACCTTTTAAATTTTATATTTTTAGCATTTCATCATCCAGAAGTCACGACCCAAGCCTAGGGCCTAGACGTGACCGACGAACGGGGAACATGAAGGAACCCTAAACAAGCCTCATAACATATCATTACACATCCTTAGTCGCGGAAGCAATAAAACATAACAAGAAGTAATAAATTGGGACAAACGAGACTAACGGGCAGCTTCATAACATCAGCCTCAAGAGTCAAAAGGATTCAAAGCTCATAACTTATACACATAACAAGTCCAACAACACCTCTACTACATAGATAAGAAGGGGGGCAATACAAGCAAGCAGGCTCACCCTCCTAATAATGACAATAAGTAATCCGAACATACAAGACTTGGTCTAAACATAAGCTTTAGAGAAAATAGATATTGTCCCTGGACTTGAGGACTCACCATAAGATATCTTGAACAATCCACCTAGACATGAGGATAATCAATAGAAGTTTCGGTTCCTACATGGTAATATCATGTAGGCATAAGGAATAGGCTAGTACGTTTGGATGTACTAAGTACGTAGAATACAATGCAACGAGAGATAAGTGACATGTTCAAAATATATAAGCATAAGAAATGAGTAACATATAGCAATATGGCATGTATGGGAGATGCTTGTAGTAGGTTATGCTTATATGGAACATAATACAAGTGTAGGGGATGACCATTATTAGTGCAATCCAAGGCCTATCACTCGCTTGGAGAGGTGCATGAGGTACGAACCTCTTCATGAGGTTGTTGAGGTACAAATATCCCAACAGGTTGATGGGTACAAACCCCCAACATGGAAGATGGAGTACAAAACCCCAAATAATATTGATGGGTACAAACCCGCAACATAGTTAATGGATAGTCGCACCCTATCACCCGTGGTGCTAGAGTACAAAACCCACGATAGGTTATCAGGGTACAAACCCCTCAATAGGTTGGTCGATTGTCGCACCCTACAACCAGTGGTGCTTGAGTACAAACCCCCAATAGGTTATAAAGGTACGAACCCCTTGACATGGTTACCCGACATGCAACCTCAGAGCAGGGCATGGTCACATTCCAAAACTATAGAGATAATATCAAATAGATACATTAGTCTCATCATCATACATTCATCATAAACCTACCCTTCCACTAATCATCATATATTATATGCATACCTTCCTCTCATCATCATATAACCATCACAGACATACATGTATTTCATCATCATTGTATCATCATTCTATTACCATTTCATCATTATATAGTCATTCAACTCATAAGACAAGCGTAGAGCCCTCAACTCCTCAATAAGCTATAACAAAACATCTTATCAAACACTTAGAGGATGTATAGTGCTAGTGTAAAACCATAAAATTGAAGAGTGAAGTCATGCTAGAAAATTCAATGTAAAACCTTCAATAGATACTTAGTAACACCCTCAAGTAATATACATCAAAACTCTTCATCAAATCTTATAATAGATGTTAGATTGATAGCCAAAACATGGTAAAATAGTCATAAGTTCATAAACCTCAACATAGTTTGCAGTGAATTTCATAATAAGTAAGACCCATGAGTAAATAAACTTTAAATCATGCAATTTTAAGAAAAAGGAAGCTTGGGCATCATGGGTGATAGGAACCCATGAAAGAAACCTACATAACTTAGCTTTGGAGATGAACTTGATTAAGATTGGATATGGAAACTTGAAGCTTGAGAGAAAATTCTTAGATTTGGAAAGGGTCTTGAGACTTGAGTTTAGGAGTAAAATATTTGGCTAAGTGTTTGGATGAGTATTGGGGAATGTTTAGAATGATATGAGGGTGGAAATGGCTATGTATAGGTATTTGCACATTTGGGAATACTTAGGCCCAAGACTTAAAAGCCTTGGACTACAAGAAAATAACAGGTCAGAATTTACACAGGTCCATGTCTGATCCGCAATGCGGACGTGTCACAGAGGTTGTATTTACAGATGTCCGTAATGGAGGTGCGTTGCGGTGCCTTCACAGACATCCACTAGATAAGCAAAATTGCAAAAATTTAAATTGCTAATTGTTTTCTCTTAAATCGGGGTTAGACCCATTTCCCACTCAAAATGGCCCCTTGAACAAGAATATGATGTCGTATTTTCAATATCGCACATATATTTTTAGATATATGGAAAATACAATTCAGGGCACTTCTGAGGCACATTTTCTGACATTTTTTGGAGTTGTTTCAATATCTCCCCTTGGGAACATTCATCCCCGAATGTCAAAGAAACGTATATGAGAGACGCAAACATGACATCTCAGTCCACAAAGAGATGCAACAATACACTTGAACATCATCTTGAAAATATTATCATAAGTGTAAAATCATCTATTTAAACATGAACATATGCAATGACATGAGAGATGAACTTGACGTGTTATCAGAAGCTTAAATAGAATGAAAGAGATAAGGCTATTGCTTTTCCATGCCCCTTACCCGTAAGACAGTTTTGACTAGAAGAACCTTCCAAAGTGCCTTAATGAACACCACATCCTTATTAGTCAATCTTCACTCATATACAGACAACATCTCCATTGGACCTTCTCATAAGTAAACTCATCCATCATACACCCACAACTTCAAGGACTTCTATAGCACTAGAGTCACCAACACCTTCCCTCCTCCTAGAAGCATGAAAAATTGGAAGAACCATAACCACATCCAAAGGCCATTCACATTCGTATGCGACCTCACTAATCTTCCTCAACACACTATGAAGACTCACAAACCACAAACTCAATCAATGAAAGATAATCATCCCAACTACTCATAAACTCTATTATGCAAGCCCTAAACGTATCCTCAAGCAATCTCACAAACTCATGAATGTCTAATTTAGCATACTCTTTGGCAACATAAGTAGACTTAATCTGTATAAAGGTGAAACAATTTCGCCACCCTATCAACCACACCCCAAAAAGAATCTAAACCCTTTCTAGTCTCGGTCCATCTAACCCCAACATCCATGTTACTTTCTTCCTACATCCAAGTAGTGATCTTTATGCCTTGGGTTAGGCCATCTGGCCTTTAATGTTCGGCTTTGACTTGTTGACAATTTTAACAACCGAAAACGAATTTGGTAATGTCCCTCTTCATGCCTCCCCACCAATACACTTCTCTCAAGTCTCTATACATTTGGTAGAACTGGGCGAATAGAATAAGAAAAATCATGGGCTTCATCAAGGATCTTTTCCGCCAAGCCATCAACACAAGGTACACACAACCTACCATGGTACCTAAGGGATTCCCCTTTGGAGAAAACCTCCACCTTGACCTCTTTTACTAAGGCCTTCAACTCTAACAAGGAGAGATGAAGAACTTGCTTTGCTCTTACCTCATCAATCAATGAAGATTTAGAACCATCGACAACAACAACATCATAATCACCAACCTCTTCCAACCTAACCTCTAACCTAGCCAACTGATGCAACTCCCTAGCCACCTCTTTATCGCCACCATCAATATGAGCTAAGCTAACCATGGACACCCTATTCAAAGCATCTACCATAATATTAGTCTTATCGGGATGAAAATGCACATTCATATCATAATCCTAAAGAAGTTTTAACCACCTCCTTTGTCTCAAGATAAGATCCCTTTGGGTGAACACATATTAGAATATCTACTGATCGGTGACCACACCAACATGCACCTCATACGACCAATGATATCAAACTTTCAATGCAAAAAGTCTCGACGGCCACCTCAAGGTCATACAAAAGATAATCCTTCTCATGCATCTCAAATTATCTAAAAGAATAAACTTCCACCTAACCATCTTGCATGAACACATAACCCAACCAATCTGAGCGACATCACAATATATAACGAACCTATTCACAACCTTCGGTGGCAACCCGCTATGTCCGAGAAACTCCAAATACCTAAGGGAGTCAGCGGTCTATGCCAATTTCTAACCACATATGTCTCCTTAGGATCAATCCTAATACCACCCTCCGACAAGATATGACCTAAGGAGCTAACCTCCTCTAACCATATTTTGGACTTAACATAATTAGCATACAACTCCTCTTTCCCTAAGTCTTGCAACACTACCCCCAAATGGTTCACAAGCTCTAAATGAATCCATACTTCATCACTAGAGACCATCACATGTGTAACAAGGTAATGACTAAAGACCCTATTCATGAAAACCATAAATATAGTCGGTGCATGAACCAACCAAACAACTCTAACACACTCAAAAGGCTCACTCATAATCCAAAAAGACACTTAGGGATATCACCTATCCTCTTCATCACTGGGGAACAAAACCCGAATCAAAGATCAAGCTTAGACAAGTGACTAACTCATTATAGTTGACCAAATAGATCAACCATTCTTAACCTTCATGTTACAACCTTACGAGTTCTACATTCAAAGGAGACACAATATGCAAGTATTCGAACCACCTCAAGACCTACAATCCAACAAACTAAGTTCAACCAAAAGTCACAAGACAAAACCCTATACAATAAGAACATGGGGCAACCCTCCAACATCAATTATGCCTTAAGACAAGAAGCAAACTTACCCCTTTGCATACACCTTACAAATCCCTACTTAAGGATGGATTTAATATGGAATCGAAGTATGATTCTACAAGCTCTGCCATCAAGGAGACACAACACCAATGCAACTAATCTATCCCAAGCATAACATCAAAATCCACCACACTAAACTCAACAAGTCACAAGGAAAAACCTAATGCAATATAAACATGTAACAACACCTATAAACTTTAAAACAACAATAAGCTCACCAGTGAGACATACACCCAATAGAGTTCGAAACAAGCATGAAACCCACTAGCAACCAAAAGAATAATGAAAGAAGTAGTGGCACACTGGGCTCAACAATGAAAACTCATCGAAGCCAAAAGAAGTTTCAACATACTAGTAGCAACATCGGGCATCTTATCTCCTTCTTGAGCCACTTGATCAACATGACCGACTTGATCTAAAGTTGATCGCCTTTACATTCCCTTCAAACATATGGATAATCCACTAGTTTGTGACCCACTTTAGTACATCCAAAACAAGAACTGGTATTCCTCAAGCATAGGCCACTATGGTACTTCCTAAACATAGGCCATTTTCGATAAGTCATTCCACCATCAACTCCCTCACCCTTATTGTGTTTATGAGGGCAATCTATCATCTTGTGGCCCTTCTCCCCAATACCATAACAAGCATTGGTACCCCTCAGGCATGGGCCTTCATGGTCTTTACCACATCTTGGGAACCTAGCATAAGGCACCACACTACCACCACCTCCACATTTGCGACTTTAGAACTTCCTTTCACCACGGGCCCTCTTGGCCTCCTTATCTCCCCTCTTACCATTAGAAGTCTCGGGTGCACTCACTGGTTGATCGAGGTGAGTTTCCAATTTTGTCGCCGCCTTGGCCAACACCAAAAGAGCATTGCAAACCTCTACATTGGTCATCTCATCATCTTGAGTAGCTTGAGACATATCCTGAAATGTAACACGGTTATGGATTAGCAATAAGCCCTAGGGGGATTTAAATCCATATCACAACATAGAGCATGAAGAAGTGGAACATATACTAGAATGCCTCATAGCTTCCTATTCATAGTTGTGGCGTGCTACACAACCATAAATAAGACTCTAATCGATGCGGAGTGTTGGATGTCGAGGATCTAACAACATAGTGCTCTAATATCACCTTTGTCACGACCGGAGCCTAGCGCCTAGACATCACTGGCGAATGAGGAACCCGAAGGAACCTCAAAGAAGCCTCATAACATATCATTACAAATCTTTGATCACGAAAGTAATAAAACATAACAAGAAGTAGTAAATCGAGATAAACAGGACTAAGAGACAATTTCATAACATTAATATCAAGTGTCAAAAGGTGTCAAAGCTCATAACTTATATACATAACATGTCCAACAACACTTCTACTACATAGATAAGAATAGGGGGCCAAGACAAGCAGCCGGGCTCACCCTCGCAATAATGATAATATGTAATCCGAATATACAAGACATAGCCTAAATATAATCTTAAGAGAAAATAGATATTGTTCACAGACTTGAGGACTCACCATAAGATATCTTGAACAATCCGCCTAGCTATGAGGATAATCAAGAAGAGCTTCGGTTCCTACATGGTAATATCATGTTGGCATACAGTATGCATTAGTATGTTTGAATGTACTAAGTATGTAAGGTGCAATGCAACAAGACATAAGTGACATACCCAAAATACATAAGCATAGGCAATGAGTAACATATAGCAATACGGCATGCATGGGAGATGCATGTAGTAAATCATGCTTATATGGAACATAATACAATTGTAAAGGGTGACCAATATTAGTGCAATCCAAGGCCTATCACTATTTTGGAGAGACGCATGAGGTACGAACCTCTTCATGAGGTTGTTGAGGTACAAACCCCCCCAACGAGTTGATGGGTACAAACCACCAACATGGTTGATGGAGTATAAATCCCCCAACAAGGTTGATGGGTAAAAAACCCCAACACAGTTAGTAGATAGTCACACCCTACCACCCATCGTACTAGAGTAGCAACCCCTCGATAGGTTATCAAGGTACAAACCCCTCGATAGATTAGTGGATCGTCGAACCCTACCACTCGTGGTGCCGGAGTACAAACCCCCGATAGTTTATCAAGGTACAAACCCGTTGACATGGTTACCCGGCGCGCAACTCTCAAATAGGGCATGGTCACATTCTAACACTATAGAGATAATATCATATACATACATTACTCTCATCATCATATAGTCATCAGTAACCTACCCTTCCACTCATCATCATATATCATATGCATATCTTCCCTCATCATCATATAACTATCATACGCATTATGCATTTCATAATCATTTCATCATCATTTTATCATCATACAGTCATTCAACGCATAAGACAAGCGTAGAGCCCTCAACTTCTGAATAAGCTATAACCGGTCATTTTATCGAACACTTAGAGGGTATATAATGCTAGTGTAAATTGATGCAATCCAAGAGTGAAATCATGCTAGAAAATTCAATGTAAAACCTTCAATAAATACTTAGTAACACCTGCAATCAATACAGATCAAATCACTTCATCAAATCTCATAATATATCTTAGATTCATAGCCCAAAACATGGTAAAATTGTAACAATTTCATAAACCTCAACATAGTGTGCAGTGAATTTCATAATAAGCAAGACCCATGAGTAAATCAAGTCTAAATCGTACAATTTAAAGAAAAAGAAAGCTTGGGAATCATAGGTAAAAGGACCCCATGGAAAAACTCACATACCTTAGCGTTGGAGATGAAATTAATTATGATTGAAGATGGAGACTTGAAGTTTGAGAGGAAATCCTTAGAACTGAAGAGGGTCTTGAGACTTGAGTTAAGGAGTAAAATATTTGGCTAAGTGTGTGTATGATTTTTTAGGATTGTTTAGAATGATATGAGGGTGAAAAATGATAAATTATAGGTATTTTCACGTTTGGAAACACTTAGGCCAAAGACTTAAAAGCCTTGGATTGAAAAAAAATAACAGGGTAGAATTTACGCAGGTCCATATCTGGTTTGCGATGTGAACCTATTGCGGAGGCTGAATTTACACACTCGGACCTGTCTCTGAGGATGAAGTTACACATATCCACGATGGGGCCGTGTCGCGGTGCCATCGCGGACAGACACTTTATAAGCAAACTTGCGAAAATTGAAGTTGCTAATTGTTTGCTCTTAAATCAGGGTTAGACCCATTACCCATTCAAAATGACCCCTTTAACAATAATATGAAGCTAGATTTTATATGTCGTACACAAATTTTGAGATATATGAAAAATATATTTCTTCGCACTTTTGAGGCACATTTTCGTACACATTTTCCAGTCGTTTAACCAGAGATTGGTATTATCCTTTTTATTTTTTATTTTGTTTGAATATCTCCCTTCTGTGCTCGGTATTGTTTTTTATTTTGTTTGAATATCAACTTCCAAAGGTCGATATTATTTTTTTTATTTTGTTTTAATATCAACCTCTAGTGATCAGTATTATTTTTTTTTTTTGAATATCGACCGCAGGTGGTCGATTTTCTGCAGAATAATCTGCAACACATTGCTTCTATTTTTGGACCCACTTGTATAGTTTAATCAAAGTAGCTAAAGTACTATCAACACAGTACTTTTCCACATTTATGTTATACTAGTTTAAGCCAAACTTAAACTTATTCAAATTAAACTAAATGATCAGACAATTTGAAACGTACAAAAACTACAAAAGTATGGTTGTCTAATAGATACAACTAATTCCCACTGCTATCACTCTCCTTAGAGAAATCAATAGGACATCGAGGAATAATCTGCCTCATAGGATCGGAGTTAGAAGGAACACTAATATGGAGTGAATACTAGAATGAGGAAGCAACAACAAAAAAAAAGAAAGAGGAAAACCAATTAAGGATATGGGAAATTCAAAGGAAAGATCCAAGAATTTCCATGGAATTCATATTCTAAGGCCTTGTCAAGATACAAGTAACAAAGTAAAGATTTATAGAAGAAATCTAATGCCTTTATTTGAGAAAACAAATCAAGTCGTTAGATCGGATCTTGACCGCTTTATGAGTAACTAAAGACAAATAATTAGTATGTAAACTAATTACCATCTAAAGAATGCCAAAAAGATATCAAAGATATCACAAGAAGAAATTACTTTATATCTCAAACTACGAACTAGTAAATGTTTAAAGATAAATTTTCAAAGAACAAGTCACAAAGGATTAGAAGAACTCTTTCAAAAATTATTAATATCAATCTAATTTCTTTTAATAAAGAAAAAAAGACTCCAACATATATATTATAGGATCGTTGGAAGTCCAAGAATCTTTAAGTTAGGCCCAAGAAGTATCGAAGACCTTGAAAGAAAATTACAAGGTAAACCCTACTCTAGAAATGAAATAAAGTAACCTCAACTAGGAATAGACCTAGTAGTTCTAGGAAAGCATTAAATGGTACTGGGGTACCTTAAATAAAATAAGAAAAATATTAATGACCTATAGATAAATAAGGAAATAAGGTAAAACCCAACTAGGAAAAGAATCTTGACAATCTTGAAAAGTTTGACTAGTCTTCTCTACAAACATGGGAAGAAAGCAACCTTTGATGTTGTTGATTCTTGGACACTTCTTGGCCTTATTTGCATGAAATTTAACCCTAACATTCTCCCTCTTGGAGTTGAATTTATTCCACCAAATGATTGTAGCATTTGGACAATTCATCTTCTTTGGGATTTAGCTCTTCTTCCCAAACAAGACACCTTTGGATCTGCAATTAAAGCCCATTGAGCATATCATTAAACTCCTTGTTTTTAGATCTTGTTATGCGCCTCCTTTGATCTTCTAAAGATTCATCCTTTTCATCCTTGTCCCTCAGCGAAGTATAGCTTCATATGATACTATCATTCCCCTCTTCTTCAAAAGAATTCATCCTCTTATTCAAGTCTGCATTAAAATAGGAAAGATTAGAAACATCAAAAGTAGCACTACTTGGAACCCACCAGGATGATTAAATTTGTAAGCTTTATCTCCAATCCTTTCAAGTACTTTGTATGGATCTCTTCCTCTAGGTTCTAGTTTGGTCTTTCATTTGGAAGGAAATCTTTCCTTTCTCTTATGCACCCAAACCAAGTCCCCGGGTTTAAACACAACATATAATCTTACTTTATCCCTTCACACTGAAACTTCCTTATTTTTCTTTTTAATTGCAAGTCTTATTTGTTCAAGAATCTTCTTCATCATGTCAGCCTTCTTTTACCGTCAAGATTAGAAAAATCATTACTAGGTAAAGGTAGTAAATCAAGATAGGTAAGGGGGTTGAATCCATATATAGCTTCAAAAGGAGTTATCAATAGAAGAATTAAAGGTCATATTATAAGAAAATTCCACAATAGGTAAGTAATCTTCCCAAGAAGTCAACTTTACTTTCAAAACAGCCCTCAACATATTCCCCAAAATTTTATTAACCATTTCTGTTTGCCCATCAGTTTGTAGGTGACAAGATGTGAAAAATAGTAATTTAGCTCCTAAATTTCACCAAAGAATTCTCCAAAAGTTCCTTAAAAACTTGGCATCCCTATCACTAACAATAGTTCTAGGTATTCCATATAATTTAACCACCTCTTTTACAAACAAGTCAGTCACATGAGATGCATTATTAGCAATTTTTGTATGGAATTAAATGAGCCATTTTAGAATATTTGTCTACTACCAGAAATATACTATCCTTATCATATTTAGTCCTTGGAAGCCCCAATATGAAGTCCATAGAAAGATCAGTATAAGGAGAACTAGCAACAGACAAAGCAAAATAAAAACTATGCAACAATGTTCTAAACTTAGCATGTTTACATTCAAGATATTGAGAACACACGTTTTCAACATCCTTTCTCATGCTAGGCCAATAAAAATGTTCAGAAAATATTTTCAAAGTTTTAGGTACTCCAAAAAGTCCCATTAGACCTTTACAATGTGCTTCCTTAATAAGTAGTTCATGTAAAGAGCAATTAGGTACACACAACTTATTTTTCTTAAATAAAAATTCATCTTAAAGATTACATTTCTCAAAAGAACCCAACTTACATTCATAAATTTTTTTACCAAAATCAGAATCATTACCATAGTGTAACTTGATTTGGTCAAAATCCAACAACTTTGAAGTAAGAGTAGAGATCAAAATACACCTTTGTGAGAGTGCATCAACAACCACATTCTCCTTTCCTTGTTTGTAGGCAATAACATAAGGAAAAATTTCAATAAACTCCATCCATTTACTATGTCTACGACTAAATTTACCTTGGCTATACTTCAATGACTCAGGATCAGTCTTGACCATGAAATCTCGAAGCCATAAGTAGTGTTGTCATATAGCTAACGCCTTTACCAATACATATAACTACTTATCATAAGTTGAGTAATGCAATGTTTCTCCACTTAGCTTTTCACTAAAGTAGGCAATTGGCTTGGAGTCTTGCATCAAAACAACACCTAGCCCTTACCAGAGGTATCACACTCAACTTCAAAAGTCATAGAACAATCAGGTAATTTTAAAAGAGGAGCAAAACACAACTTTTCTTTTAGCAAGTTAAATGCATCATGTTGCTCCTTTCTCCATGTAAAAATCTTGTCCTTCTTAATAACTTCAGCTAAAAGAGAAGCAACGGTGCTAAAGTCCCTCATAAACCTCCTATAAAAACTAGCGATTCCATAAAAAATCCTAACTTTGATTACACTATTAGGTCTAGGCCATTCTTTAATTGCTTTGATTTTATCAATATCTACTTCAACTCTCTTAGAACTGACCACAAAACCTAAGAAAACCACACAATCCACTCTTAATATGAATTTTATCCTCTTTTAAACTCATTCACACTAACCTTTTTCCCCTCAAATAACTTTTGAACAAGAGTACTTGGCAGATTTATAATTTAACCCAAAGAAGTATCAAGTTCTTAGTAATAAAGTATATATTATTAAGACACAAAAGAAAGTAAAGAACTAGTCATAGAGCAAGTAGCATTTAATTGAAAAGAAACACGAATAAAAAGAAACTAAGTTAGAATTATGTAAAAATAAGAAAAAAATTCCTCTTATCCTCAAAGATTTTGAATCCCCACTTCTTATTTCCTTTTTGTCTGGAAACAACTTATGCAAGATTTTGAGGGTACGTAAATAGATTTCTTTTATAGAAAGTTATGTCCTATTTTAAAAGAACTTTTTTTATTTTTATTTTTTTTCTTTTGCTCTTTGTATCCAAGAAATTCCAAGATTTACCAAGAACAAAATCTTGATAGAACCGCTGTGATACCACTTAATAGGATCGGGGTTACAAGGAACACTAATATGGAGTGAGTACTAGAATGCGGAAACAACAACAAATAAAGAAAGAGAAAAACTAATTAAAGATATGAAAAATTCAAAGAAAAAATCAAAGAATTTTCAAGGAATTGATATTATAAGGCCTTGATAAGATCCAAGTAACAACATATAGATTTTCGGAAGAAATCTAATGCCTTTACTTGATAAAACAAATCAAACCATTAGATTCGGATGTTGACTGCTTTATGAGTAACTAAACACAATAATTAGCATGTAAACTAACCACCTTCGAAAGAATACCAAAAATCCGATGAAAGATATCACAAGAAGAAATTACTTTATACCTCAAACTATGAACTAGCAAAGGTTTAAAGCTAAATTCTCAAAGAACAAGTCAAAGGTTCAAAAAAACTCTCTCAAATGTTATTAATATAAATCTAATTTTCTTTTATGAAATAAAAAAGACTCCTATATAAATATATATTATAGGGTCCTTGAACATCCAATACTCCTTAAGTTAGGATCACGGAGTATCCAAAACCTAGGAATAGATCTAGTAGTTCTATTAAAGCATTAAATGGTACTAGGATACCTTATATAGAATAAGGAAAACATTAATAACCTATATATAAATAATGAAATAAGGTAAAAAAACCCAACTAGGAAAAGAATCTTGACAATCTTGGGAAGCTTGACTAGTCTTCTCTCCAAACTGCGCAGAAAGCAACCTTTCTTGTGACTGATTCTTGGACTCTTCTTGGCCTTATTTGCATGAAATTTAACCCTAAAATTCTCCCTCTTAGATTTGAATTTGGGACACCAAATAATTATAGCATTTGGAAAATTAATCGTCCTTGGTCTTTAGCTTTTCTTTCCCAACAAAACACCTTTGGAACTGTAATTGAGGCCCATTGAACAAATCATTAATCACCTTGGTTTGAGATCTTATTATGGGCCTCCTTTGATCTTCTAAAGCTTCTTCCCTTTTCATCCTTGTCCTTCAATGGAGTAGAGCATCGTATGATGCTATCACTTCCCAGAATCAAAAAGAACTTTCAACTGAGCTTGAAGTGCCAGATATCTCTGTCCCTCTTCTTCCTTTGTTGATACATTCTCTCATCTCTCTGCCTATCTATTTCATACAACTCGGCATCTTCCTTCTTCTCTCTTTCTGCTCCTGCAGCAAGCTTGGCAATAAGTAAAGATATCTTATCCTCTATCTTGGACACTGTCATATTATTCACTCTATCAACGTACTATGATGATGAACAATATAATGGAACCTTTTTCTCTTTATAGGACTTTTCCGCGTAACCATAAACAACCCCTCTAACTGTTTCACCAACACTCTCTCGGCATAATTTTTCTATAAGTTCTTGTGTAAGCGATCTCTTGACTTTCAGCAGGTAGAGTGCTATGGTAATCGTGAACATTTTGCATAAACCACTCCTATCATTTAAGAGAAGAAATCATAGAAAAAAATATAATATATATAAGAAAAATTTGAATGAAGTTCTTACCTATGTCTCTTGAGCACGTGGCGCAATCCATCTTTCTTCTCCTAGGGGTCTGTATTTTTCTTTATGTGAGCATCTTTAAATAACTCTTCCTGAGCTACTGGTCTACCCAACTATTTTTCCTACAAACATGATATATAGAATATGATCATTATTTTACTAAATTTAAGAAAATATACCATTCTTGCTCATTCTACTTAGCTAGCTAATTGTTGCACTATTGTGTAGAGAGCCACCCTTTTCTGATGCACGAGCCCTTTTTTCCAATGTTACTTCTCATTTTAAATTTTTCACTAGTGTTCGAATTTTCTTGCAACTTGGCCCACTGTTCTAATGTAACAAAGTGAGGAATTTTATTGTCTCCAACAATAGGAAAATGTGCTAGCAAGCAACTTACTAGCTTTCATCTTGAAATTTGCTTGAATTTGTTTCTCATGCTCGACGTCCCATACATAATATTTCTGCAATAAAATAAAATAAAATAAAATATGTAATATAGAAATTATAGTGAATTAAAATGCATACAATTTGAATTAATTATGTCACGACCCGATCCCGATCTTGATGGCGCCTGCTAGATCCTATGTATCGGCAAGATAATTACCCAACCCCAAGGTATCTATCCTAGTTCTCTATAGTCACAATCATAACAAAAATGGTAACATAAATAATCGAAACCTACTCAAAATCTGGAAGTTAACTGTACAAAACTATAATAGACGCAAGGACATATCATATACATATATTAATAACCATAATAATAAACAAAATCAGAAGTTCACCTACAAATGCATAACTCTATTGTACAAGGCCAATGTCGAAAAGAAAAAGATGACAATCAAAATGAATGAGATAACAATAAGCCTGGGTTGCTAGTGCTAAACCAAAAGAAGTCACTCGAATCCCTAACTCAGCAATCATGGCCCGCACATGGACCTACATCATGAGAAGATGCAAAAAATATATGGGTTGAGTACGAGAAAGAGGCACCCAATAGGCATCATCGGCCGATAGAATGAAATGCATTAAAGCCAAAAGAGTCAATATATCGAACGTAGGCCTAGCCAAATTGGAATTCAATCAAGGAAACTACATATCTGGAGACCCTCACAATAACTTAGCCAATCGAGGAGATGAATAATGATAATTGATCTAACACAAGTGATGAACAATGATGACCTAAACCACCCAAGTGAAGTGTGTCAAAAGATAAGTAAATTGAGGGAGAAAAAGAGGAGCGAAGAGGAACATACGAAAATTTAAGATGAAGAGCCAGAGGAAAAGAGAAGAGTGAGGGAAATACTGTGTTGTTGGCTGGTTAAAAAAGAGATAAGATATGAAGTTGATGCAAAAATGTCATTGATTCTTATCATACATAGGGATCATGCATTACATATGAACCAATCTCTTTCTTCCCTTCACCATTTTCTCTTCTTTTGCAGGAATATGAGGATGTCTTCCCAAAAGAATCTCCTAGTGGATTACCTCCACTTAGAGGAATTGAGCATCAAATTGACTTCATGCCGGGATATCAATTGCCCAACAAACTGGCTTATCGAAGCAATCTGAAGGTCACCAAAGAGCTTCAAAGGAAAGTTCAGGAACTCTTCAACAAAGGTTATGTGAGAGAAAGTATGAATCCTGGGCCATTTTGGTTATCTTCGTTCCAAAGAAGGATGAAAGATGGCGCATGTGTGTTGATTTTTTAGCCATCAACAAAATCACGGTAAATTATCATCATCCTATCCCTAGGTTAGATGATATGCTTGATGTGCTCAATAGTTCTTATGTGTTTTCAAAGATTGATCTTAGGTGATTATCATCAAATTCAGATGCACCCCGGTGATGTATGGAAAACCGCATTCAAGACTAAGTTTGGTCTATATGAATGGTTGCTGATGCTTTTTGGTCACACTAATGCTCTTAGTACTTTTATGTGACTCATGAACAATGTGGTCAAACCCTTACCATGTGTTGATAATGTACATGTTGAGATTGAGAATACCCTAGTTGATCATATTGATGACTGCGATGATGCTTCTAGTAAGATCAATTTGTGCCCACCTAGTGTTGGGACCTGTGCTTTGAATGATAGTTCATTAATATATGAGAGTTGTGTTGATCAACTTGCACTTGAGTATGATTCATTAACTGGGGAACCTTGTAATGTTATCAATGAACCACAATATGGTGATAGTGGTCAAGTTTTTGATCATGTCAATAAGAGTGACTCTTTGAGCTTATATTTTGTTAAAGATATATTGCTTGTTTGGTTCATAGAGATCATTTTATTGAGAATTCTTTGAAAAATGATATGTACCTTTTTGAGAGTGAACTTTCATGTGTTACTTCTTCCAAGGAAGTTCATCATTCCCTCTTTCAGTATAATTCTTGTTTGAAGATGATGAGCTCACTTATTTATAAAGTGTCTAGTTGTGTGAATCATAAATGTAGTGTAGTTCGTACGGGCTATACTTATTATACTAACCCACTATGGTGTAAAGATTGTCCTCCTAATGATGAAACTCCTTTCACATTCATCAGACCATATAAACTTAGCCTTCTATTGAGTAAATTTTGCGATAACGGAAGCAATAGAAGAGAACCCATTCACAAACCTTTGATAATAGCCTGCTAAGCTCAAGAAAGTCTTAATGACCGCTGGGGTCAATGGTCTAGGCCAATTTCTAATCACATCGGTCTTCTTCGGATCCACCTTAATACCATACCCAACACCACATATCCTAGGAAGGTGACCTCCGTCAACAAAAATTCACACTTTTCCATATTTAGCATAAAATTTCTCCTCCCTCAATCTTTGCAACACAACCCTCAAATGAGCACTATGCTCCTCCTCACTACAAAAATGGATCAAAATGTCTTCAATTAAGACCATAACAAAGTAATCAAGGTCGGGTTTGAAGACACAATTTATTATGTCCATAAAGATGGCTAGTGCATTGGTCAAACTAAAAGACATCGCCACAAGTTTGTAATATCCATACCTAGTCTGGAAGGGCATCTTGGGAATATCATACTCCCTCACTTTCACTCGATGATACCCAGACCGAAGATCAATTTTAGAGAAATTGCTAGCCCCTTGCAATTGGCCAAAAAAATCATCAATCCTTGGATAAGGATCCTATTCTTGATGGTGACCCTATTGAGTTACCGGTAGTCAATACACAACCTAAGGGACCCATCCTTCTTTTCCACAAACAACATTGGAGCACCCCAAGGTGATTAGCTAGGTCGAATAAATCCTTTCTCCATCAAGTCCCTCAATTGTTCCTTCAACTCCTTCAACTCTGCCGCAACCATAGGATAATGGGGAATAGAAATGGGTTGAGTATCGAGTAGGATATCTATGCCAAAGTCTATTTCACTTTGGGGAGGAATCTCAGGAAGTTCATTTAGGAGCACAACAAGAAACTCATTTATAACCGAAACCGACTCTATGGGAACCACTTTAGACTCCACATCCCTAACCCTTACAAGATGGTAAAGACACAACTTAGAGATGAACTTATGAGCTTTAATTCAAGAGATGAATCTACCTTTGACCACCACATCTTGACTTTTCCAGTCAAGTATGGGGTCATGAAACAAATCTATCTAAGAATAATATCAAAATCAACCATGTGTAACTCAACAAGATCACAAGCTTCTGACTATTGAAAATGGAAGTTCAGCTTTGAAGCTCATTTTCTAGTAGTCTTTTCAATTCTTTCAACCATTTTGGAAATATTCTATGCAGGATGTAAATAGGACAGCTTCTATAAACTTTTCGAGCAACAATAGATGCACCAATAGGAGTAGACACCTCATATGACTTATGCAACAACTCGGGGTCAACATGAAAATTTTGGGCAACAAAGGGGGGGGGGGGTAAAAGAAACAGTGGCACCCAAATTAATAAATGCATACACATAAAAGTCAAAGATTTTTAACATATTGTTAACAACATCGGGGACTTGTCACATCCAAAGTCCCGTTAAGGCGGACTGGCACCAGTTGCCGATAATGCTCGTGAGAATCAACTTGTATCCATGCGCTTTCTATATATATTATAAGGGATTTCTTCATTCAACATGCCTTTGAGAAAGTAAACAATAATAACAAGCTAAAAGAAAATGCATATAGCTAGGCCATTGGGGCCATGTTGTCTAAAGTAGTAGACATGACCACACTTTAATTTACACAGTCTACAAAGCCTCTAGATAAGGAAAAGTATCTGACAAGGGTCGGGACAGGCCCCGCCTCGAGTAACTATACAATACAAAAATATAAGCTCTAGATACACAAAGCTCCGAAGCAACCTGGAGCTTGGTAGCAGCAATTGGATATCCTGTACTCGTACTGGGAGATCTACTAGCACCTGTACCTACAGCATGAAAGGCAGATCCCCCATAAGGGACATCAATACGAGATAAGTGCTTAATATGTAAGGAAGGAAATACTTTATATGAAGTAATAACTCAAATGAAACTATGCACTGGTGTAAGGAAAAGAGACCACCTTTAGTTATACCGTGGGATCATATTCTTTATGTTCTTTTTATTAATTTACCTTTGCTATATAATCTGTGCACAACATGTAGTACAAATGACCAGCTGATCAGTGGTAAATTCATATCGGGATCGGCCCTTGCTAGGCTTTTCCTTTCAGCCCTTGGGCTAACCCCCATTATAGGATCGATCCTGGCTAGGTGATTATTCCACCCCTTGGATTACCACCCATCAATAGGTAATATTCTTCATCTTCAATTACTTTTGAGATGATTCTTTTGGTGGTCGTAATATTGGAACTGTAGGATTGTAGATACAATATATGATACGTAAATAATCACAAAAGACAACACCACAATTAAAGGAGTAGGTTAACAAATAATGAAATGCATAACAGGTAGTACAACACATGAACTTTATTTAGTAAAACAAACTTGTGTATCTTGGTATCCAAGTATGTATGCAGATTCGAAGGTGACTATGTATGGCAGCATATGAATATGTGAAAGAGTGGAGACATGGTTAATAGTTTTGGTCCAATTCACCAAGTGATTTTTGTTGTACTTCGGTCCTTTTTCTATTATTATTGGGCTTAAAATATAGTCTATTTATGATGCTAAAACATGGGCTAAAGTTACACCCTTAACAAAAACTTTATTCACAATCAGATTTGGACAAATTTGACATTGGGCCTCGTCTCCGTTTAGCTAGCAAATTTAAGCTAAGCAAATAGGCGACTCACTTGCTAGCTTCCTAAGTCCTACAATTCCCTCCCTTCTCTCACTTCATTTAAGGTTGTGATCTCCTAAAGTTGACTTAAAACTTATTTACACTGGAGCCTCTTCAGTGTTAGACATACATATCGCCCTCTAATTTGAAAAGCCATAACATGTTTCATTTGCATAGTAATAATATTGTAAGATGTAGGGTGTTATAGGACTTCATTAACCCCTTGCCTCCCATGCAAAGCATAGAATTGGTTCTGCCTTGGGGAACTATCCTGTCGGCCATCTCTTCCCAATGGGACCATATTAGAATCTTGTGGATGAACCTCCTTGCCCTTGTTGCAGTTTCGAGGGCAATACATCACCTTATGCACCATTTACCCACAACCATAATAAGTACCGATGTTTTTCAAACATGGGCTGCCATGACCCTTACCACACTTCGGACACGCATCAATAGAAGCCACACCCCTAACACATTGGGCCCTTGGATGATCATTTGCAATCCTCTTAACAAATGCATGAGTAGACCTTTGACCTTGATGGAACCGACCACTCCTTTAGAACCTACCCTCAAAAATGTCCTTCATGGCCTCATGATCCCTTCTTTTCCTCAATTTCTCCTCTTCAACTTGCTCAGCATAGGTCATCAAACGTGACAAGTCCATGTCAATAATCAACATGGCAGACGGGCATTCTTTACTAACAAAGTAGAAAACACCCATCACAAGTTTGTTCATCCTTGATCTTGAGTCGGCCACCAAATGTGGAGCATACTAGAGAGTTGGGTAAACTTGGGGGCATACTCCCTGACACTTATAAACCCTTGTATCAAATTAATAAATTCCACAAACTTAGCTTCCCTAAATTAAAGGGGAAATAACCGATTAAGGAAGGTTGCCTTCAATTCCTCCCAAAGTACCACATAGTTGATTTTTTCCTTTTCCTACTTCCATTGGTTGTACCATATTTGTGCTATCCCTTTGAGTTGGAAGGCAGCCAAGGCTGCCCTATGCTCCGGCCTCACATCTATGATGGACAAAATTTTGTATACTTTATCAATGAACTCTCGAGGGTCCTCGCTCACCTTTGACCCCTCAGAATTCTGGGTGATTTATTCTCATCAAGTCTCTCACCCAAGAGGTAAGTGTAGGAGCATGAGGAGCTTGGGCCCCTTTGTTGTCTTGGTTAGCCACCACTTGTTCAAGCAAGGTGAGAGCGTCCTTAAGCTCTCCATTGGCCGATTGCTCCTCGGGTGTGCGGGTCGTCTTCCACTCGTATGAGGCATAATCTAGCATAGTAAAGAACAATCATTAGGGGGAAAACTTACTTCAACTCTATAGCACGACTTAGAACTTGAAGAATGGAAACATTTCCTAAAACGTCTTGTATCCTCCTACACATAATTGTGGTACACAACATAACAACGAACAAGACTCTAATCAATATAGCGTGTTGGACTCTGAGGATCAAACAACCTAAGCTCTAATACAGCCTTTGTCACAATCCAAGCCTAGGGCCAAGATGTGACCGACGAATGGGAAACCCGAAGGAACCCCGAATAAGCCTCGTAGCATATTATTACACATCTTTGGTCGCGAAAGCAATTATAATGTCAATAAGAGTTAAGCGTAAACAAGGGGAATTGGGATTACGAGTAAACTTCCATATCATGAACATCAAGAGTGAATAGAGTTAAAGCTCATAGCGTAGATACATATCATGGCCAACAACACCTCTACTACATAGATAAGAGCTCAAGACAAAGTAACCGGGCTCAGCCTCATAGTCAATACATAAGTCAAGGAGAGAAAGTCTTAATAGATAGCAAGAGGTCATAAGTAACGTCCTCGGAATGGAGGACTCCCCAACAAGCTCGAAAGAAGTCGTATTAGCCACGAGGAGGAGGAGGATGATCAAGCAGTACACTGGTTCCTATATGGTGACATCATGTAAGCATAGTGTATGCATTAATATGTCTGAATATTCTAAGTATGTAGGATGCAATGCAACAAGAAGTAGGCATCATAGGCAAAATCCATAATCATAAGCAATGAATAGTATACTAACAATATGGCATGTATGAATGAGGCTTGAAATAAAACCATGCTTAAATAGATCATAATACGAGTGTAAGGAGTGACAATTACAGTGCAAGCCAAGGCCTACCAGCCCCTTGGATTGGCACATGAGGTATAAACCATGAGGTTGATGGAGTGCAAACCCTCCACCGAGGTTGGTGGAGTACAGACCCCCAATCAAGGTTGACAGAGTACAAACCCCTCATCAAAGTTGATGGGTACAACCCCCAACAAGGTCATCCGGACCTACCACCCTCTGAGCTAGGCAACAAAGGTACCAACCCCTCGATAGCTTACTCGGGCCTACAACTTGCTGAGCTAGGCTTGGTCATCCCCAATACTATATAGAGATAATATAATATATATATATACACTCCTTTCATCATTGTACACACACATTCCTTTAAATAATCATTCCATCATCATATCATAATCATTTCATCATCATATAGTCATTCAAATCATAAGACATACATTTGACATTCAATTCCTCAAGAATCCATAACCGGACATTTTATCAAACACTTAGAGGGTGTGTAATGCTAGTGTGAAATCATGCAATTAAAGAGTTAAATGATTCAACAAAAATCAGTGTAAGGCCATTAATAGATACTCGGTAATACCCTCAAATAATTGACATCATGACCTTTCATCAATTCTCACTATAGACCATAGATTCATAGCTCCAAACATAGCAAAATAGTCACAATTTCATATCCCCAACACAGTGAGCAGTAAATTTCAAAATGAATCAAACCCGTGAATAAATCAACTTTAAATCATGCAATTTTGAGTAAAAGAGCTTGGATATCATGGTTGAAAGGAACCCATTCGAGAAACCCACATACATTAGCTTTTGAGATGAACTTGATGAATATTGGAGAAGGAGACTTGAAGCTTGAGAGGAAATCCTTAGATCCGGAGAGGATTTTGAGACTTAAGTTTAGTAGTAAAATATTTGGCTAAGTGTTTGAGTATGTATAGGGGAATGTTTAGTATGATATGAGGGTGTAAAATATTTGGCTAAGTGTTTGAATATGTATAGGGGAATGTTTAGTATGATATGAGGGTGTAAAAAGGTTAAGTATACATATTTTCACATTTAGGAACACTTAGGCCCAAGAGTTAAAAGTCTTGAAACAAAGTCAAAACTGGCCAAAACTTTACACTAGTGCACGCCAAGAGGCGTGAAAAGGTCTCTGGAATTCATTTTTTGGGAAATTGAAATTGCTAATCGTTTGCTCTTAAATTGGGGTTAGATTCAATTTCCACTCAAAATGACCACCTGGACAAGAATATGAAGTCAGAGTTTCGATATTGTGCATAGCTTTGAGATATATAAAAATTACCATTTCGAGCACTTTCCAAGGCACATTTTTGGGCACTTTTTAAGGTCATTACAAGAGCTAATCCACTGAGAAGATCTTTTGGGAAGAAATCCTTATATTCCTCCAAAATAAGAGAAATGGAATGGGGAAGAGAAGAAAGAGATTGGTTATTATGTAGCACATGATCCCCATGTGTGATAATGATCAATGATCTTTTGGATTGAACTTCCTCTCCTATCTCCTTGTACATCGACAACATCGTCTAAGTCTTTCCCCTCACTCTTTTATTTTTCCTCCACCTCTTTATCCTTAATTTCCACATGTTCCTCTTTGGTTTTTCCCTCAATTCACCCATCTTTTAATACACATCTTTGACTTGAGAGGGTGACATAGAATTGACATACTTACTGCCATCCAACACAAGTGAATACTTGTTGTATCTACCATCATTCTTGGTTACATGGTCATATTACCAAGATCTCTCAAGTAGCAAATGACAGGCTTGCATTGAGACCACATCACATAGGATCTTACCTTGGTACTTCTCAATTTGCAATTTGATCAACACTTGTCTTTGTACTCTCAATTCTTTGAATTCACTCAACCATTGAAGTTTATAAGGTGTAGCATGCTTAGTTGTAAGGAGTTTCAAGAATTCCACTAATGCAGTAATAGCACCATTGGAACAACTTCCATTATCAATGATCAAGGAACATACTAACCTTTCTGAGACATTTGCAATGGAATAAATTTTCTCTTTGACTCATCCATAGACTTGTTAATCTTGACTCATCTCACTACATACATTGGCTAGGCAAACTCTCCTTCTTAAGGCCAAGCATTTTCCATTAGAGTTTTCCTCATCAACCCATTAGGAACGGCTACATCTCTTCCTTTACATGGGTCTTGTTCCTCACCATTACCATCATTGAACTCATTTTCATCTTGGGGCTCATCTTCATGACATTCTTCTTGATCCACCTCTTCACCAAGGTACAACTCTCCTCCTTAGACAAGGACATTCAACCGATTAGGACACTCCCACATCATGTGACACCATCCTTTACATTTGTGATATCGAATGCGACTAGGGTACTTGATCGGTTCTTTTCCTTCCACAACTTTATTCTCATATGGATTCTTAATATCCCTATCTTTGTTCCATCCCAAAGAAATTTAAGCTTTTTCCTAGTTCTTTCTCCAAGAAGTTGAAGATAACATACCTTTGTACTTAGACTACCTTTCCTCCTTGAGTTCCCTCTCTTTTTCATGGGTTGCTTCAAAGATGCCATTCAAACTAGAAAACTTGTGAAATTTCCATCTTGGACGAGATCACTTTATTCAAACCTACCTTGAAACGTATGATGGCATACTTTTCATTCTCATTGTACTCTAGCTTCAAGATTAAATTTTGGAACTCACTGCAGTAAGCCACTACACTCTTGTTTCCTTGCTTCAAATTGTACAACTTGGAAAGAAACTCTTGTTGATACCTATGCGGCTCATATTTGACTCTCTCATAAGGGCTTTCAATTCGGTCCATGTTGGTTGTAGTCCTCCTTAAAGAACTAGATGGTATTTCTTCATTCACTCCCACCATGTAATTGCATACCCTTCAAATTGAGCAATAAGAAAGAAACTCTTCTTGACCTCGGTCAAATCATTAACTTAAAAGATTTTCTCATAGTCCCATGCTAGATAAGTACTGGGATTGCATTCTCCTTTGAATGTTGGGAGAATAGTTTTGTTGAGTTAATTCCTACATCTCGACCTCAATTTCCACCTTGGTCAATGTTATGTTGACCTTTTTGAATGTTGAATTGTTGGTAACCTTGCTTTTCTACAAAGTTTGGAGGTGTTCACATAAGGTCTTCTTCCATGTGGATCAGACCAAATCTACCTCCTTGACCTCTATATCTTATTTATCAACTAGAAAAATTTCTTTGGACATCATTCCATAGTGCCTATTCACCTTTACCTTCAAACCATTCTTTGGTACTCTTCCTCCCTCACTTCCTCAACTTGAATTGGTTGATATTGGGCTTGGGGTGCTTGGAAGGGTGGATTTTGGGTTAATGGTGCTTAGTAAGGTCTATATAGGTTTGGTGGAACTTTTTTAAGAGTTTGGTTTCGTGGGGGTATTGTATTGTGGGTATTTGTGTAGGGGTCAGTGGATGCTTGATTGAATAATTATTGGAAAGTTCAGGGAGTCATAGTAGGAGAAGAAGGACGGCTAGGACTACTTGTGGAAGCTCGATAGGTAGTTTGTGGACTGGTATTTTTAGAGTTAAGTCAACCCTCTACATTGATCATTCTACCATCCATAGCCGACACACTACCTTGAATAATGGATAAGTGGCCCTCCATGGCTTCCATTCTCTATCTCTTATTGGTGGTAATCACGTCCAGTATAGCATCCAAAGTAACTCCTCTGGTGGGTGGTGGAGTTTCATTCCCACTTGGCATTGTATCTACTAAAACAACACTCAACACAAAAAGCAATGTTAGCATTAGTGAAATAACCTTTCAATCACTCACATTTACACACCTTTGATTCCCTCCCAAATTGGCTCGGCTAAGGTTGAAGATTGTTTATACTAAGTGGTCATAAAGTATCAATTTCTACTCTTAACTGGAGTAGTTTCTTGTTTCAAGAAGAACAGTTCGATTAAAGAAAAAGGACTAGAATCAAGAAGTTAACTACAAAATAAAATGAATAAGAGCACAAAATAAATGGCACTTAACAAAGAAGAGGATTCAAGAACCAATAATCAACAAGTAGATCAATTGTGAATCAAAAATTAGCTTAGGAATCTTTAAACAGACAAGAATCAGTAGAAAAGAAACTAAGAATTTAGAACCTGAGATTTATTGAGCTTCAGAACTCAGAATTCAGCATTCAAAATACTAAAGTTCGAGTTCAGCGAATGAACTACAAGATTGATCGCTGAAATATTTCGCTGACCACTAAATGCCCCGATTTTGATCACCGAAAGTTACAATAACTAGATGAGGATTAAGCAGACTCAGCTACAATTTTATGTATCACCAAATATGTCTGGTGGGCACAATTTAGCTCTCTCTTTTTATACTTTTTCACCTTTGATGAAATGACCCTGAAAAGTTCCTGAAAATTTGCCTCCGAAGTGAGCGAAATTGTAATTTCCGTGTATCTCAAAATTCATCATGATATCGAAAATCCAACTTCATATTCTTGGTCAGGAGTTCCAATTGAGTGGTGAACGGGTCTAACCCAGATGTTAGAGAGAGCAATTCATAATTTCAATTTTCCAAGTTGACGAAAAATAGTGTGTCTATACGCCCCAAGCGCGACGCAGCTAGGGCGCGCCAGTTCCTTATTGTGTCCCTAGTTATTTTATTCTTGTCCAAGGCCTTTGGGTGTTGGCCCTAAGCCTTCCCACATGTGAAAAGTACCTATACATAGCCTTATTTCACCATCATATCATTCAACACATTACCAAATACACTCCTAAACACTTAGTCAATATTTCATCTCCAAATTTCAAGTCTAAAAACTCATCCAGATTCTAAGGTTCTCATTCAAGCTTCAAGTCTCCATCTCCAATCTTCATCAAGATTTTCTCCAAACCTAAGGTATGTGGGTTTCTTTCATGGGTTCCGTTCACCCATGATACCCAAGCTTTTTTTAAAAAAAATTGCGTGATTTAAAGTTGATTTACTCATGGGTCTTAAATATTATGAATTTCACTGCACACTATGCTGGGGTGTCATGAAATTATGGTTGTTTTGGCATGATTTGAGCTATATCTAAGATCTATTGTGAGATTTGATAAAGCGATTTGATGTATATTGCTTAAGGGTGTTACCAAGTATCTATTGATGGTTTTACATTTGATTTTCTAGCATAATTATGCAATTGAATTTCATGGTTTTACACTAGCACTACACACCTGCCAAGTGTTTGATAAAATGTCTGGTCATAGGTTTCTTGAGGAATTGAAAGTGAAATGCATGTCTTATGAGTTGAATGACCATATGATAATGAAACGAATGTATGTATATGATATTATCTCTATGGTGTTGGGAATTGACCAAGCCTCACTCGAAGAGTTGTAGGCTCGGGTAACCTTGTTGAGGCATTTGTGCCTCAACCACCTCACTCGGGAGGTTGTAGGCCCGTGCAACCATGTCAATTAGTTTGTACCTTTATAACCACATTGGGGAGTTTGTACTCCATCAACCATGTTGGTTGTTTTGTACCTCATCAACCACGTTAGGTGGTTCATACCTCATCAACCGATTGAGGGGTTCATACGTCATTCGCCTCTCCAAGGGAATGGTAGGCCTTGGATATGTACTAACAATGGTCTCTCCTTACGCATGTATTATGTTTCGTATAAATATGGTTTTACTTCAAGCATCATTTCTACATAGCATATTGCTATATGATTACCCATTGTCTATGTTTTACATTTTTCTTATGGTGCTTATCACTTGTTGCATTGCATCCTACATACGTACTACATTCAAACATATTAACGCATACTCTATGCCTACATCATGTCACTATGTAGGAACCGGAGCCCCGCTTGAGCATCTCCCTCCACATGGCTAGTACAATTTCTCTCAAGCTTGTTAGTGAGTCCTCTATTCCAGGGATAATGCTTATCACCTAATGCTATGTTCTAAGACTATCTTTCTTTTATGTATATGTTAACTATGAGGGTGAGCCTGCTTGCTTGTCTTGGCCCTCGCTCTTATCTATGTTGTAGAGGTGTCATTGTACATGTCATGTGTAATGTTATAAGCTTTGACTGTCTCTTTACAATTGTTGTTTATTATATGAAAGACATCCCTTTGACTCGGTTGTCCCTATATACTATCTCTTATTTTATTTTATTGCTTCCGCGACTAGTGATGTGTAATAATGTGCTAAGAGGCTTGCTTGGGGTCCCATCGGGTTCCCTTTGCGCCGTGTCACATCTAGGCCCTAGACTTGCGTCATGACAAACATGGTATCAGAGCACTAGGTTGTTAGGTCCTCGTCCTCCAACACAACACACCGATTAAAGTCTTATTCATTATTGTGAAGCACGTCACGACTATGAAAAGGAGGCTATAAGGTATTCTAGGAAATATTGCACTTCTTCATGATCCATGTCGTGCGATAGAGCTAGGTCTCCTAGGGCTTATTGCTAGTTCTTAACCGTTATATTTCAGGACATATCTCAAGATACTCAGGACGGTGATATATTAAATGCAGAGGTTCGCAAAGCTCTGTGGGTTATGGCCAAAACGGTGACAAAATTGACGACTCACCTCAATCAACAAGTGAGTTCTCCCGAGACTTCAAATGGTAATAAAAGGGAGTAGTGAAGCCAAGAGGGCCCGTTTTGAAGGAAATTTCCAAAGTCTCAAAGATAGAGGTGATGTTATATGTCTAACATGTGGTAAGGTGCATAGAGGCCCATCTTTGAGAGGCAACAATGCTTGCTTCAGTTGTGGTGAAGAGGGGAATAAGAGGACAGATTGTCCTCATAAACGTAATAAGAGTAAAAGGGTGGTGATGGGTTGACATCTTGGGTGCTCAACATATGGGAAGAATCATAGTAGTGCATGTTGGAGGAACATGGGTGCATTATTTGGGTGTGATGAGATGGGCCACAATATTCCGGAATGTCCACATGCTCACAACAAAGGTAAGGATGGCCGACCACAATGGCAAGGTGGTCATATTGATCAAGGGGCTCTAGGAGGGGATGTTTAAATTTGTTACCAATATGCGTCATATTGCTACCAATATGTTTAAATTTCCTTTGACTTTGATGTGTTTCCCATAATTTTCCCTGGTGCCGCTACCTCTTTCATTATTCTTTCTTTTTGCTAGTGGGCATTATCTGTGCCCGAGTTGTTATGTAGACCTTTGGTGTCTACCCGTTTTGTTGAGTATTCTGTGAATAGAAAGTTCATAGGTGTTGTTTCATTTTCATATTGCATTAGGTCTTGCCTTGTGAATTGTTGGATTCATGTGGTGAATTGTTAGGTCTTGCCATGCTTGGGTTGGATTAGTTGTGTGAGATGTGGCGTATCCTTTGATTGTAGGGACCATAGAGTTAGGTTTTGATTCCCTAATAGACCCATCTTTGAGTGGGTGCTTATAATATGGTTGTGAAAGGGTAATTTCGTTTGTTTTCATAAGGTACAATTGATCTCTAAGGGTTGCAATTATAATCTTGTATGAGCTAGGAGCATCGAACCTACGTTTTATTTTCGTTGAATTATTTTCAGTGATCAATGACTTAGTCAATGTCCATTTCGATATTTAGAATTTGGGGTAGTACCTTTTGGTTTGACTTATGCACTGGTTATGACTATAGGTCTCGCGAATGAGGTCTTGAATCGCTACCTTGTTATGTTGTGGTGGACTCTAGTGATGAAGTATTAATGAATTTAGAGCTTGAGAACCATTTGGGGGTAGTGTTGCAAATCTATGGGAAAGAGGAGTTGGGTGCTAGGTATGAGAAGTTTGAATTTGGTTAAAGAAGGTTACCTTACTAGGCCATGCGGTGTCAGTGTATTGTATTAAGATGGATCCTGAAAAGATGTGTGATTAGAAATTGTCCTAGACCATTGGCCCTCTCGGACATTAGAACTTTCTTGGGCTTCGTGGGTTATTATCGGAGGTTGTGGATGTGATTTCTTCTATTGCCTCTCCTATGACTTAGTGACCCCAAGTAAGGCTAATTTGAGTGGACCGATGAGTGTGAGAGGAGTTTCCAAAACCTTGAAGGTTAAGCTTATGCCCGCTCCTATCTTGGCTCCACCAGAAGTGTTGGAGAGGTTATTATGTATTGATATGCCTCAAGAATTGTTGGGTGGTGTTTTGATGCTGAATGGTATGGTGATAGCCTATGCTTCAAGACAACACAAGATTCTTGGAAATGATATCCTATCCATGATTTAAGCTGGCCGACGTGGTCTTTTCTTTGAAATTTTGGTGTTACTATTTGTATGGGGTGCATGTTGATCTGTTCACTATTCATAAGAGTCTCAAATATGTCTTCACTAAAAAAGATCTCAACTTGAGACAAAGGAGATAGTTAGAACTTCTTAAGGACTATGATATAAGCGTGCACTACTATCTTATCCAAGGCTAATGTTGTGCCGGATGATTTGAGTAGGGTGTCTATGGGTAGCCTACCTCATGTTGATAATAATGGCATAGGAGTGGCTAGGAAGGTCCATCTGTTGGCTAGATCAGAATTAGGTTGGAAGAGGGTAGTGATGGTGGTGTTCTTGTTGTTTATGGTTCTAAATCTTTATTGGTTGAGGAGGTGAAAGCTAAACAAGATCTTGATCCCTCATTGTTAGAATTGAAGGCATTGGTAAAAGAAAGTAAGGTGGATATTTTCTCCCAAGGAGGAGATAGTGCCCTTAAGTACCAAGGTATGTTGTGTGTGCCTTGTGTTGATGGCTTGAAGGAAAAGATTTTTAAGGAGGCTGATGGTTCTTCTTACTCTATTCACCCGGGGTCTAATAAGGTGTATAAAGATTTGAGAGAGGTGTGTTTATGGGGAGGCATGAAGAGGGACATTTCAAAATTTGTATCCGGTTGCAATAGTTGCCAACAAGTCAAAGCCAAACATCAAAGGTCGGGTGGCCTAATCCAAGACATAAAGATTCGTACTTAGAAGTGGGAAGAGATTAATATGGATTATTTGGTTGGGTTGCCCATGACTAGAAAGGGTTTTGATTCCATTTGGGTTGTGGTTGATAGGATGACAAAATCAGCTCGCTTTCTACCGTCAAGACTACCTATGGGGCTGAAGATTATGCTAGGTTGTACATTCATGAATTGGTGAGATTGCATGGGGTTCCTTTGTCCATCATATTGGATCGTAGTGCACAATTCACTTCACACTTTTGGAGTTCTTTCCAAAGAGGTCGTGGAACCAAGGTAAATTTTAGTACGACCTTTCACCCTCTAACGGATGGCCAAGCCGAAAGAACTACCAAACTCTTGAGGATATGCTTAGAGCTTGTGTAATGGAGTTGAGGAGTAGTTAGGATGATCATCTTCCATTGGTTGAGTTTACGTATAACAATAGCTATCATTCTAATATTGGTATGGCTCCTTTTGAGGAACTCTATGGTAAGCATTGTAGATTACCGTTGGGTGGTTGGACGTAGGAGAGTTGGCTTATACAAGTTTTTATCTTGTTATGGAGGCTCTTTAGAAGGTAAGGATGATTAGAGGAAGGTTGGAAACAGCCTAAAGTTGTCAAAAATCCTATGCTGATGCAAGGAGGAGAGACCTTTAATTTAAGGTTGGTGATTGGATCTATTTGAATGTTTCACTCATGAAGGGTGTGGTTAGTTTTCGTAAGAAGGGTAAGTTAAGAACAAGATATGGGGGTCCTTATAGAGTTTTGAGGAGGACTGGTAAGGTTGCATACAAATTGGAGTTGCCTATGAACAGGAATATGGTTCGTTCCGGCAATTCATGCATCTCGGTTGACAATATGTATTGTTGACCCAACTGGTATAAAAATTTTGAGGTTGTGGGTATTATGGAGGTTAAGTTGGCTTAGAAGACGATCCTAGTGGAGATATTGGATGAATGAATGGGAAGAATTGATTAATAAGGATGTGGTGTTCGTCAAGGCACTTTGGAAGAATCGTCTATTCGATAGTTTCTCTCAGAAAGCTAGAGCAGGCATGGAGAAGTGATATTCAAACCTCTTTCACCCTATTAAAGCTTGTGACAAAGTGTCAAGTCCTTTTCTTTTATGATTCTAAATCTTATGATTTAGCCCTTATGTTATTTGCATCCATTCATGTCTATATTAACAAAGTTCATGGTGATATTACACTTATATTGAGATTTTGATAATCATGTTTTAAGTATATTGTCGCATTCTTTTTGGGGTTGATTTCTTCATGACTACTCTTTTCATATGCGTTTCTTTGACATTCGGGGATGAATGTTCCTAAGGAGAAGATATTGAAACGATCCCAAAAAGTGTCCGAAAATGTACCTCGAAAATGTACCTCGAAAATGACCGGAATTGTAATTTTCATATATCTCAAAATCCATGCGTAATAGTGAAAATCGACTTCATATGATTGATCAGGGGGTCAAATTTGGTAGAAAATGGGTCTAACTCTAATTTTAGAGCGAACAATTCACAATATCAATTTTCAAAGTTGACAAAAAATAGTTTACTTCTGCGCTCCTAGCGCGATGCAGTTGGGGAGTGCCAGTGCCTTATTTTGTGCCTAGTTAGTTTATTCCGGTCCAAGGCCTTTGGGTCATGGGCCTAAGCCTTTCTACACGTGAAAATATTTATACTTAGCCTTATTTCTCCTCATATTATTCAAGACATTCCCAAATACAATCCCAAACACTTAGACAATATTTCATCTCCAAATTTCAAGTATCAAAACTCATCTGGATTCTAAGATTCTCATTATAGCTTCAAGTCTCCATCTCAAATCTTCATTAAGCTATTATGCAAATCTAAGGTATGTGGGTTTCTTTCATGAATTCCTTTCACCCATGATACCCATGCTTCCTTTTTATTAAAATTGCATGATTTAAGGTGGATTTACTCATGGGTCTTAAATATTACAAATTTCACTGCACACTATGTTGGGGTTTCATGAAATTATGGTTGTTTTACCATGTTTTGACCTATGATCTTACATCTATTGTGAGAATTGATGAAGGGTTTTGTTGTATATTTTGTGAGGTTATTACCAAGTATCTGTTGATGATTTTTCATTAGATTTTCTAGCTTGATTATACTCGTGAATTGCATGGTTTTACACTAGCTCTATGCACCCAACAAGTGTTTGATAAAATGTCTGATTATGGGTTTCATGAAGAATTGAAGTTCAAACGCATGTCTTATGAGTTGAACGAATATGTAATGATGAAAAGAATATATGTATATGATATTATCTCTATAGTGTTGTGAATTGACCAAGCAAACTCGGGGGCCTACAGGCTCGGGTAACTTTTTTGAGGGTCTTGTACCTCGATTGCCTCACTCGGGAGGTGGTAGGCCCATGTCACCATGTCAAGGGGTTTGTACCATGATAACCACATTGGGGCATTTGTACCTCGTCAACCTATTGAGGGGTTCGTACCTCATTATCCTCTCTAAGGGGGTGGCAGGCCTTGGATATGCACTAGCAATGGGCTCTTCTTACACATGTATTATGTTCTATATAAGCATGGTTTTACTTCAAGTATCATTCATACATTCCATGTTGCTATATTCTTACCCGTTGTCTGTGTTATGCATTAGTTGTTACATTGCATCCTACATATTTAGTACATTCAAACGTACTAACGCATACTCTATGCCTATATGTTGTCACTTTGTAGGAACCGGAGCCCTTCTTGAGCATTTCCCTCCACGTGGCTAGTACCATTTCTCTCAAGCATGTTGGTGAGTCCTCCATTACGGGGACTGTGCTTATGATCTCAAGCTATGTTCTCAGACTATCTTTCTTTTATGTATATGTTGACTATGAGGGTGAGGTCGGTTGATTTTCTTGGCCCCCTTTTTTATCTACATAGTAGAGGTGTTGTTGGACATATCATGTGTAATGTTAGAAGCTTTGACTCTCTCTTGACTCTTGTTGTTTATGATATGAAAAATGACCCTTAGCCATGGTTATCCCTATTTACTATCTCTTGTTGTTATTTTATTGCTTCCGCGACTAAGGATGTGTAATGATGTGCTATGAGGCTTGCTTCGGATCTCTTTGGTTCCCCTTGCGCCGTGTCACGTCTAAGCCCTAGGCTTGGTGACATTTGAAGACTCCAAATTTTACCTTCTTGTGGGTCCCTTTTTTTAATTGACCTAGGACTTGCCCCTTAATTCCTCTTGTATAAATAATATTATTCCTTAAACATTTTTGGATCAAACACCCTTTTTTGAAGATTCCTTCCTCTTGTATATTTGAATGTTCCTCAAGACCACTATGAACTAGATGAAGATCCAAATCAAAACCCTCAAAGATTTTTGCTTGGAATTTCACAAATTTTGAGATGTAAGTTCTCCTCGATGTAGGTAACAAACCCTAATACTTTTTTTAGACTTCAATTCCTAAGCACTTTTGTTAGACCCCATTTGTTTTAAATTAAGGATAACTATCCAATCGAAAAATTTTATTGTGGAGGTCGTGTAATTTGAAATTAAGTATCTTCCCGGTGCATGATTATATTATCAAGTGAATTTGATGTGTATAATTAAGTTTGAGTCGAAAGTCCTCGATTGGATCAAAATAGAAAACTTTGGGACCTAATTGATGAGTAGACTAAGATGGAGCCCTCATGATGCAATTTTGAAAAATTGGAAGTCTATAAATAGACCCCCTTGTTCTTAACATAAGAACATTTTCATGTTCTTATACTTAGGCACAAAATAGAAGAAGAAAAAGAAGAAGAAGAAGAAGAGAACATTTTCATGTTCTTATACTTAGGCACAAAAACAAGTAAGTTTCTTAATCTTTGTATTCTTGTTTCTTAAGATTTCTAGTTATTAAGTTTTTGTTGTGAATTGGAGTATTGGGGATTTATGTTGTGTTTTAATGTGATTGGAGCATGTGGAGGAATTGGGGTCTATATATACATGTGTATGTCATTTCTTGCACAAGA